>VXBI01002475.1:226210-263650 GCA_013397375.1 Toxostoma redivivum
GTTTCTGATGATGGCAAATGCACAATTGCCAAAAACTTAATTTTTATTTTCAACAAATTAAAGTAAATTTATGATCATTTTAACATTTATTATTTTGGTGTTTTTCAAAGCCTTTTCTACTGGACTTGATGGAAGGTTTTTATAGCATGCCTTCTTACTTTCAGTGGCCAGCTTGAGGAAAGAACTAATCAGTTACTCTCTTCTTGAGAAAATAAAAGACATGTAACAGTCTTATGGCAGAGTCTGAAATTTCACAATTGCCTTTGAAATTTTACATAAACGAATAGTTTAAAACCACTTTTTAAATGTGACTTCAGAAGACAGGCACCTTAAAGTGGACATGTTTTCAAGATTGGCTAAAGGCACTGTTAGAAAGCACCGGCAGGGAAGTCCATCTGTTCCCAACAAAAGCACTTACATCATATACCCTGCTTGCAAGCATTCTCATACAGACTTGCCATTCTGACTGCCCCTCAAAGAAGGAAATAGTATTCAGTTACCTTTTAAAATTGCAACTATCAGTACAAGATTTTGGGGTCCTCACAGCAATTGCAAGCAAGACATTGCTCTAGACCAGAGAGGTAGATCTCCTATTTGATCCAGGGTCTGGCCCTTTCTCTGTATTTAGCAAAAGATTACTTAGTTTTTCCCGTTTGGAGCCAGAGGACAGTGTATAATATGTCTCCAAATATCAGACTGAGAATTCCAGTCAAAAGAATATTGAAGAAGAGACAAATTAACCTCATCTCCACATCACCCAGTGATCACTGTGTGTATGTGAAATCCTCAAGCTCATGTTTTGAGGAGCCTATTCCTATTTCTACATGAAGTGCCTAAAGAATGTCTATGTCCTCCAGCTGGAAAAGGACCCTCATTCTTTTGGACTTTCAAGTAACTTTTTGAGTATTATGACCTAGACTGCTCCATTCTTGTTTGACCAGTGTGTTTCTGGCAAAACAAGGAGGCACAGCCATACCCATGTAGCAGACATAAAAATTAATATATCTGCCACTTGCAGCACTAAACAGAGTGTAAGGTTTCAGACCAACATAGAAGACAGATGTCTTGATATGTGAATTTCAGAGTATTTAAAAAGTATTTAGTTTATAGGACAGATTATTAAAAAGATCTCACTAAGTGTAAAATTAATATTAAATTCTGGATTTAAATATATATAAATTTAAAAAAAAACAAAACAAACAAAAACAACAAAAACCAACCCACCAACCAAATAAAACAAAAACAAAACAAAACAAAACAAACAAACAAAAAAAGAAAAAAAAAGAAAAACACCAACCAAAACCTAAGAACCTAAGTTCTTATTTCGTACAGATATAGGACTAGAACATTTTTTCACTGCTGAAAAAAATGTAAAATTACATATTTTTTTTCTTTTGTTTTAAGCTCTCCTCAAAAGCTATCTAGAAGTACCCATTATAATTTTTGGTATTTAAGTAGTTATTTACCCTATGTACTCTCCACTTTCCATTCTTTGGAAATCACCTTTCAGTACCTACATTTTGGCAACTTAAAACCAAACTTTTCCTTTCATAACAGAGGCTTACTATTCTTCAGATAATCCCCAAAGCCCTTTCTAGCACCAGTTAAGGACTGTGTGACAGAAACACATCCAAAAAATCTTGATGATGTCTCAGTAGCTTCTGTATTACAAAAAAAACTCCTCATGTGATATTAATACTAAAATTACACTTACATTTTTCCTTAACATGTCATTTTGGTTTCTAATTCATTCTGTCATTGCCTCATACTTCTTAAGTCTTTCTTCTCCTCTAGTTATTTTTGTCCGTAAAGACTAATAACAGGAACAACACAACCTTGGGCCTTTGCCCTAGTGAATATAATTATATTTCTATTACTGTCTCCTCCAGGTGACCCTATTCTGCTATATGTTATTCTGATCCTCCTCTCTACTGAGGAGCACTCAGAGCTTTGTGTTATAAATAATGCTCTCTTACTTTGTGCTCCAAGGTCCTTAATGGAATTAAATATTAAATTAAAACTCTCTTCAGATTCATCTCTTCCTTTTCAAATAATTGCCAAGATGCTTTTGAAGATTTCATCCAAGGATATAAACAAGTATTGCTTTGTCACACACTAATTTCGCAAACTACAAGAGATTGTGGCATTTTAAAGTAACACCATAAATGCTGCAGAAAAAAAAAAAGCATTACTGGAAACACACTTTTAGGAGATGTAATTAAAGTCCTTACCAACTTAGCATTATAACAGTCACATTTAAATACAGAAATTAAGGGGGGAGGCATAGGTGGGAGACAAAATACCTTGAAATTTAGTGGCAAGACCTTCACACTCACAAAAGGACAGAGAAATGCTGAGGTGCCACCCATGAGAAAAGAAAAACTGTTATAATTTTTTTTTAATTTTTGTACTATTGCAAGGAACCTCTAGGCTTTTTTACTGGCAGAGGTTTCATTTTAGAAGACACAGAAACTTATTCCAAATATATCCCTTTGCCTGAGCACTAAGTTGAAGGGACTTTGCCTATGACACCAAATTCTCCTCTAATAACACTCCCTAGAGGTGCTGGAATATGAGAGCAATCATTCCCTAGTTGCTTCACTCCACCACAAGATACTGAGCCCAGTAATAGAGCACAAGGGATTTCCAGCTTCCCTGATTAGCACACATAGAGTGCTGTTCCCCTTCCATTCTGGCAGCACCACATCCCCTCATGTCCTTGTGCAACTCACAGCCACATAAATAAGGAATACAATCACTTGTACGTCCCTGGGATGTAGGCACTGCTTCCCTGCCCTGAGTAAACCTCTTCCCCATGTGATACAACTAGAAGTTTTATCAGCTGAAGTCAGAGGCAAAAAAAGAATTATGAAAGAACCCTGCATCAGTTTTAGAAACAGAGAATGTTCTCTCTTCTATTGAAGCTAACAAGAGAACCAGCAGCAGCTCCAGAGTCTCTGGGGTGGAGTGAGCTCTCTCCACCCCATCTTTGAAGTTGACACAGTTTAAATATTATCTTTAATATAAAAGCATCAGTTATTCACTTATCACGATTTAACCCATTACCAATGGAAGAACAAAAAACCCAACCCCACCATTACCCCTTCAAAAAACAGGGGGGGACAGGGAAATTAGGTAGCTTCTTGGACACACCAATTAAGGGATGAAATGTTCAAGTAATTTAAGACCCATCTGGACACAATCCTGTGCAATATGCTTTAGGATGACTGCTTGAGCACAGAGGTTGGAGCAGATGACTCACTGTGATTCTTTCTAACCCAGCCCATTCTGTGATTCTGTGATTCTGTGAAATCCAGATTTTTCTCTCAAGATGCCAGACATGGGTCTTTCTCTACAGAGGGACCACAGTATTTCTGATCGACCTTACTCTTTAGTTACAATTTCATTCCATGTGCTCTGCAGAGCAGCTTGTTAAAAGAAAAGTTAAAAATAACTGAACTCTGCATTATGTCCTTATCATCTATTAATACCAACTCTCTCATGAAAATGTTTCTTCCCATTGCAATCAGACTAAAAGAGAGATTGACGTGTCTTGCATACCATTTAGTGTGTATAATCAGTATAGCATTAAATTGATAAATCATTCTATTCGGCACAGAAAAATTCTAGTGTAGGTTTTTGAAATAGAAATAATTAGCACAGGGAAGAACAATTTTCAAGGGGTTTTAAATGATACAAATATTGTTTATGTGCCTTTAAAATTAGTAAAAATATGTTTGCAAGTGAAAACTGCTATGTCTCCTATATCACAACAGACAGAAATGAGCATATGATTCAGGAATAGTGTTTCTCCATCTCTTCCTCCTTTAGTTCCTGGTCTTGAATAAACCATATGAAGGGACTATTATACCAATGACCACAGAAATATAATTATGCAAGGACAACTGATCAAGTAAGTAACCAGTTTTCTAAACAGAAATAAAAGTAATTATGAAACTCTTAGCAAAATCAAAGTGAAGAAAATGGCAACACTGAAGAAAAATAAGCCTGAGACTCAGTAGCAGTCTATTAACACAAAAAACCCCAAAGGGCAAAACATGGATAAGGAAAGCCGGAGGTGGGGAAATTCATGCCTAGCTACAAGAATTTAATCACAGATGTACATCTTGAGAGGAAGAAAAAGTACAACATGAATTAATCTAATGGTTTCATTTTAAATGTACAGCAACAGGAAAAAACAAGTTATGAAGAGTTCAGACATAGATATTGTGCAAACAGTAACTATTACAATTCTGAACATTTTCTTGTTCCTGCTATCATCTCAGAAGTGTCCATTAACTTTATATTTACACCATGATGTGCAACAAAAATTATGGAGCAAAACAGGAGGCAGGAAGGAAAATTAAGAGTATTGCCCTGCCCTAAAAGATTAAAGTATTTCCAACAGAAATCATAATTTCAATATCTTATCTCTAAAAGTGCAAGGTTTAGAAAACTACCAGGAAGACATTTTCCAGCTGCCATCACTGAAAGATCAGAGAGAAATAAAACAGAGGAAAACACCACCCACTACCACACAAACACATTTCAACTGAGTAAATTAGACTGCAACACACACAATAAGATGTATCCGTTCAATATATGCATTTAAAGATAAACGTATAAAGATAAAAATAAAATATATAAATAGTATATATAAAGATAAAAATAAAAAACAGGTATGCACTGTCATTAATCTGAAAAGTGATCAGTCATCACAAAAGATTAGACAGCTAAATTATATTGGAGCATAGAACTGATATATGGTGGTGTATGTCTATAATTCCAAAAGTTTTCATATCTACAGATCTGTTCATATCTAAAGAAATTACAGGACAATTTTTTAACATTTTTTTCTATTTTTGGTCCTTTTCTCTTTTTTAAGAAAAGATAAATTATAATTTTCTTATCCAGACTCTCATGCTGTAAGAGGACAAGAGAACATGATGGTAAAGACAGAAGTGAGAGTGCACTCCATTTTCAGGATGTCTGATGCATGAGTCAGACAAGAGGCTGACTCTTGCCTGTACCTTTCTCTCACTCCTCATGCCCTGTTGTAAATTGCTAACATCAAATGAATCAGGGAAAGCTTTTGAATGCCTAAATAAAGATAGGGCAAATACAGACAGGTCAAAGAGCTGTTTGTCAATCTGAAGCTAAATCTTTCCATGTTCACCATTTATGTTTTGAGTGCAGAACTCCTTTAGCTTGACATAACATGCAGCTGTTCAGATCTACCATTGTCTTCTGATTGCTAGAGGGCATCCTTGAAGCACTGAAAATGCTACTTGTGGTATTTCTTTTGCACAACAACTTTTGAGTGAAACAAATTAAAGTTGCTGCATCAATTGCACTTTGTCAGTGAATCAGTGCAAATTCTCTTGTGATTCCAACTGGTCCTTAAATAAAGGATAAATCAATGAAACATCTACAAAGATTACTGGCAGGAGTAAGTTTTGTAACTAACAGGAGTCCCAGCAACTCCACCACATAGGAATTGACCCAGAGAAGATAACTTAGGTCATAATCAGGTCACTAGATTATGAAACCAGGCATCTGGAGACATATAGCCTCTATTTCTGGGTCTTGCACTGACTTGTAGCAGGTGGGTTACAATTGCCTCATTGTGCCCTGAAAACAGAGAAAACTTATTTCCCCTGCCTCCAAAAGTTCTCTGAAAATGAATGAGCACCACAAATTAAATTTTTTGAAGTACAGTGGTCCAAATATTTCTGACAGAGTCATTTAACTTAAAAGAGCAATGTTAGAGCAGGTATTCTTCTTACAATAACACAATTAGGAATATCATTGGAAATACAGACTGGAGATGAAACTAAATAGTATTTCTTAATTAAAATAAATTTATAAAGCTGCCTAAATTGAATGTACATATCACGTATAATAAACATTCATTTTTTTTCTCTAACAGTATTTGCTTTCCAAACTTCTCTCTCCCCTTTTTGCATTCCTGTTGGTGCAAAATGCCTTTAGATTTTAGAGGTTTCATTGCAGTTACTTAAAAATAAAACTTCTGACCAGACCAATCTGAGTGGCTTCTTTAAAAATAAATGAACATGTGTGCTACTGCCTGTTCCTCACAGGCTTTTTTGTTCATGTACTCAAACTTCAGCTCTTTTGGGAGCAAAATTGTCACTATGTGTAGTTCAAATGTGCAGATAAACGCAGAATGTGACTCTCCAGTTAAGTAGAGCAGACATTATACCCTTATAAAACAGAACTGAGGAATCACTTGGATGATCTTAACTAATTTGTTTGGGTTTGGGTTTGGTGGGTTTTTCTTTGTTTTGTTTGGTTTCATTTTGTTGGGTTTTTTTAAGGAAGGAAACAAGATATAACTGATTTCTTACATTTCATATAAGATTAAGCATAAAACCATTGAGCAGAAAACATAATTCAGAGAATTGAAAATAAAAAGTTGAATTGCTGCCTGTAAACTCACTGGTTTTTTTACAGGTATTGATTTTATTCTGGTTTTGATTGTGTGTGTGTGCGTATGTTTGATATCATTTTGTAATGGTATTCAAGTTATAGGATTTGCAGAGAAAAGGCTTTCCGATTGATATGTCTGGAAATGATGACTAAAAATATCTGATCTCCAAACACACTCAGATTTCAACAGTCTAAGTTTAGATTCAGCTTCTACAGAACTGAACTGATGGATCTCTCTGGCACCACCTCCAATTCTGTTTCATGAGCCAAAGTGAGAAATGAGACCATTTTGATTACATGCAAGAAGAAAGAAGTTTGACAAAGACAATGGAACTAGCGAGACAGAAATGGTCTGGTATAACTTGCTAAAAAAACCCCTAATATTAATTAAAGTGAAAATAATCAGAAGATTCACATACATAATTTTAATATTTATTAAAATTCTCTGGCAACATATTAGCTCTCTTTTTTAAATTTCAGTAATAGCCTGTCTTGACTGAAAGATGCAAGAACTTTTCTAATAGACTAAAAGGTTTAACAGTTCTGTTACAATTCAGAAAACATCTATCTAACCCCTGCTGAACTCTCATCTCTTTCTCACTGACTGGAGATCAAGAGTGAAGCCCTGCTGCTCTGTGCTAAACATTGAAGTTCAAAGACCTTCCGTGATTTGCTGCTGCTTCCATAAAAAGAAGAGAGGCTGATATTTTCCTTCTTGGTATCTACTCTGATGGATAGGATGTCACCACTCATTCAACAGAAGCAGATAGTGAAGCAAAAATAAAAGCACTTCTGCTTTTATCTTCAGATTTCATCCTTAATTTTTGCTCTCCAAGATCCGATTTTGTCTTTTTCCCTTAACTGACAGACCTAAATACCCTCTGTGGGCTGTGATATAAGGTTCTCCCAAAAAACAAACATTAGCCCAGTAAAAACACTTCCACTCCCTTTGACAAGGTCTCCTGTGAAGAATGTCTTGGCAAGTTGCTTGGATCTAGAAATATAGGATCTTTTTCAACACTATTAAAATAGCAATGAATTATTTTTCAGGTAAATTTTAACTAGCTCAATTAAAAGATGGCAGATGGAGAGCAATACAGCATTTAGTGAGCACAGTCCTATACTGTTTGCCTTTCTAGTGATTGAGCCTCCAAATCTCTCCATTTCAGGAAATTACCTGCACACTAGCCAATTGCAAAAGGCTTTTGTGAAAAGAAGGCACAGCCATATATCACTGAGGATCACAGAATAGAGTCTTTGAGTCTGGTAGCTTTGCTATCATTTGCGCACTGGAAAATTTAGCTTTAAACCTACCTCTGATGCTTCAAAAGCATTGCAGACAGATACAGAGCTACTTTTCTTAACTCGACTCTTACTTCTTCCTCTGTTGTTTTTTTTTTTTTGTTGTTGTTTGGTGGGTTGGTTTATTGTTGGCTTTTTTTTGGAGGTGTGTGTGTGTGTGTTTGTTTTGTTTTAAATGTTCTTCTGTAAATGGGAACATCTTTGATAACAGATTCTTCAACCTACCAAGCCTTTAAGTCTTAAAAATCAATAGCACTTTGTGAAGTGTTACTTAATGCCATCTTTGCAGTTGTCCACAACAAAGTTTCATTGCATATTGTTGGGAACCTGGGAGCATTTTCACTCCACTGCAGGTAAGATGCTATCATGGTTAAACGTGTTGTAGCAAGTTGTATTGGCTATTTTAAATTTACCTCCTGCTACAAAGCAGAAGAGGATAAAGGATGGTCAGTGATTTCTGTTATAAAATGCAGCATCTGCTGAATAAAATGTCTACTTAAACCTTATCTCATTTCTCGTCTTGCCTTCCATTTCTTCCCAACTGACATCCTCTATCATCATCTTACTGGAGCTCTGTTTTAAACTTGATTTTAAAAGGAACCTCAGGAAAGTTCTTCAGGAGTGATATTTCACTAAAAGGCTGGAGATATCTGTCATTAGAAGGAATGTTTTCAGAGAGGTCTGATAAGTCTGGTTGGCTGCTCTGGATGAGCACAACTTTACTTCACTGTCAGTACCAACAGAAAAGTTCCATGGGAGCTGAGACCTTCTGCCCTCCAGGAACTCCTGTTATCTTCTACAGCACTGTGATCATTAGCACATTCTGTGTAACCTATAACCGAAAGCCAAAACTAAAGGAGGCAAAAGCTCATATAGCAGCAATCCTTTGAACTTGTGAAGATTTCCCCAACAGCCTGATGGCAGGGCCCTGCTTTGTTGGACTGTCAGCCTAGGAATGTGAGAACAAGGTCTGCTCCAGGGATGAAGAGTACTGAGAGGTAGTAGTCAGACTTGGCACCAAGACTTCATGCTGATACAGGATGAAATAAGCAGTAGAGTCCAGGTTAGACCTATCCAATGTGTTATTGAGCCCAGTGCCTTTCCTTGAAGTAAGTCAGTTTCAAGGCATCCACTCTGTTACTGAGTGGTACAGACCATCTTACACTGCTGATTAATGTTCCACTTGAAGACACTGGATGCTTTCAACTTGGTACCATGCCTCACCAAGCACCTGAGAGGTGATTAAGCAGCATTGGCACACAGTCTGTCTTATTGATTAATTACATTAGCACACCCAGAACTTGATTGTTCCCTTCAATTGCTATTTCTCTCAATACCTTGTTGCTTGTGTGTGTGTGATATACAACATGACTTCATAAACGGGGTGCACTGTTTGTCATGTGAACATCATAAACTACATATATCAGCACTGCTCATAAGAGAAAACATAGAGTGAAATGTTTTTTAAAACTTCATCATTTCTTGCAGTTTCTTTACCTGACAGCTACTATTATTTTGTAAGGGAGTCGAATGGCAGATAGAAACTTACATTTATATTATTTGTGATGGCAATAGACTTCAGTCCTTTCCACATTACTTTGTCATTCTCAATTCACATTGCCATTTCTCAAAGAGTAGATATTTTATCACACAACAAATCCATTCAATGACATTTAAGTAGAGCACCCAGACAAGTCAGTGCTTTGCCTGCTCAGTTTCTTTGAGAAAAACTGTGGGTGAGATCTTGAAAAGATGGCCTGATAACAGTGCTCCAACTGGTCCCTTTATGAGTAAAAATAAAGACACCATCAAGCATTCACCCTTTGGAAATCTTATGACGTTCAGGAGTCTGCAATGCTAGCCTTCCTCAGCAAAAGTACTCAGCCTAATTTTGTGACCTCAACAGATTTTTTTTTTTGCCTTCATGTTGACAAGGGAAAAAAAAAAAAGGGAAAAATAATAGGGAAAAAATAGAATAAGGCTGCTTGTATGTTAAAAGGCAACTTTGTTCTGTTTTGTGAAACTTCTGACTGCTGGCTTTATGACCAGGAATCCCTTCCTATAAGCTTAAAGTAGATGCCATGTATATGTAGCATTAGGCCTTGGACTTTACCAGGAATTTTGTAAATATAATTTTAAAATCAATATGAGCTTTGGAATGATAACTGAATTAACATTAAATTGATGAGTTTTCCTTGTCTATTTTATACAAGATTGATCACTGTAATTTTTTATGCTTAGATTAGCGAGATAGAGCAAATTACTTTTTGTTGTAATGGGCAGTCCATATGGTTCATTTAACTTGCATTTCCAATAGCTGAATTACACACCTGCTTTTCAGCTAAACCTAAAAACTTGGCAATCCTTTCAAGTGTGTTTCTCAAGAATAACTGTTTTATTATGCAAATACTTCAAGGTGGAGATGGAATCCATTCAGTCATTCCTGCACTTTTCAGCAGGCAGCAATGACTGCTGATTGAGAGTCTCTTATGCATATACAACTTTGTCTACCTTGAGCACTATCTCTGCGCACAGTTCTCTGATGGCATATAAGCTCCAGCACAAAAATTCCTGGTCACCAAGTTGGGAGGCTAGCTGGATGAGGAAGGAGAGGCAGAGCAAGGAATTACCCTGATCTGCTGCTTAGAACACCTTGTGCAGGAGCAGTCCTCAAAGGTTCTTGGAGGGTCAAGGGATCCCCACTGCAAGTGAGCACTACAGCTTTGCTATGGAGGTTGCAATTTCCTAGGTCTAGGTCCCAGGGTAATTCTAAGGATCAGGAAGCAAGCAAGAGACTTGCAGCTAAAAAAGATAGGGCACATATTCTAACATTTATGAATTATTAGCTGAGTAATGCAAGACCATAAAGAACATAATACTGTACTGTTCTGAAATTGTCTTTATTTATTGCTGTTGATAAACTTAGTCTAAGAACCCTTGTGATTTTCTTCAATAAAAGAGGTCCAGGGCAATCCAAAAACTGCTTATTTTGAATGGCAAACCCAAATTTTAGTGAGATTAAAATATAAACCTGAAAATACTGCATCCCTGCTTTTGAGTCCCATAGACAGCTGAAATATCTTCCAATTGCATCTGTTACTAGTGAGACATGAAATAGCATTTGGCTTTAATTCATTCAATTTTCTTTCAATACACTGATTTCTCTAAGGTCTCCAAACATCAGAGTTACCACAATTACACTGTCCACTTAGAAGTCTTGCTTTTGGTGAATTTAAGAGTTCTGATGGGGACATCAGATGTTCCTGTGCTATTGCTGCCAAACAATAGTCTTCGTCCAAACAGGCTGCCAAATACCCAGAAAACCTAAGAAAATGGCTACTATAAATGTTTTTAAAACATTTACATAGTACACAAAAGAATCCAGCCTTTCTAGTCTAATCTGGTTCATGTACAGCTGGTCCATGGATATTCTAGATGAATCAGAATTTTTTAATGCACCTGCACTGCAGGTAATCTCAATATATTCACATAGCACAGATAAGTTTATGTCTGAGAAACCTTTCCCACAGCTGTTTCCCAGTCTACAATTCTGTTTTTGCCCTGACTGGAAAAAAAAATCAGTTAGAGAAATCAAGAAAAAAAAAAAAGTAAAGGAAAATTAAAACTCCAGATATGAATATACTCACTTCCTAATATGCACCTCTATTGCCTGACACTTTAGTGTTTTAATGTTTCAAATATATACATATTCTCTGTTGCTACTGAGATCAGTATTTTATACCCGATTTATATCAAATATCTATTGATATTCTCAAACATACTCTTTTTCATTCTATTTCACTTCATGTTCCTTCAAGGACTGAATACACAGGTGCTGAACTTCTGAACTTTTATTTCAGATTTCAGGTAGATTTTCCTTTCTTGGAGTAAAGAGAAAGCACTAAATTTTCATCTCTTTCAGATGCAGCCATTTCCAACTGTTGAAGAAGTTCAGCCATGGAACAATGTGTATGGCTCATGAAGTTTGTATTTGCAGTCTCATTACATCTTTACATCTTAAAAAAAAATAAAAATAAAAAAAAAAAAAAAGAGAGAGAGAGAGAGCTCCATGACATTAACTATAAAGGAAATAGTATGGAGTATTCTTTCAGAACTAGGATTCCAAACTAAAAAGGGCTCAAAATTTCTACCAAACAACCCTTTGTCAAGCAAGTGTGACCCCTCTTGCAGTAAGTTTTCTGTCAGTTTATAAAGAGAAGCAATTTAGATAACTAATGCCCCTCTTATTTTTATTAATAGAACTGGACATTTGCCATCAAAGTAACCATCCAAACTACATTAAAAGGATTTCATATGCAATCAGGTTTTGATCGTTAAACATCACCAAAAAATTCTAGCAGTGACAGTCCTGTATCTATGTAAAAAGAACAAAAAACTTTAACAGCTGCGACAATAATAAGTAAGAATTTATGAATAGACTATCATAATTGGCCAAGGACCCGAATTTAGTGTTTGATAAGATAGCATCTTAAATTAGTATTAAATTCAAGGCATAGATTATTTTGATAATTTTCCTTTTTGTATTTACCGAGTTTTTAGAAGTGTAGAAGGATTTCCAGGCATGTAAAGTGTTTTAAAATTTTCTATTATTATTATTATCTTTATACTATTAATATTACCTTTATTTGATGTGTCAATTTCTTTTTTCCCTTGAAATTTTAAGACATAATGAGATTTAGTTCTAATTTCTATACCAAATAAGCCATTACTATTTTTAGCACAGGTGCCTACTAGAGGTCAGAGCAAAAGATTTCATTTGGGCTAGCATAATTACATTGGGCTTCTCACTTATCACAGTGCTTATGGGAGTCCAAATTTACCATCAGACCCAAGTTAGAAGAAATAGATATTAATTTGTAAGACTCCTATCAACAGCCAGTAAGCAGCCAGTCCTGTTAATGTCTCTCAGTAATCAATTTCCATTTTAATCAGATTTATTGTCCTGGAAGATTGACACCTTAATTACTAAGTAGTCAAAAAATGTATGTCCCCTCCTGAAGAGTCCTCATGAAGTCATATCACATCCCACCCACTCAATCAAAACACTGGAAACTGATCTGTGACCATCAGTGTCACCTCCTGACTGCACCTTGTGGTGCTGTCACAGCTCATCCCTGATGACAAAACTATAGCCCCTTGTAACACCAGCATCCTACCCATGAGTGAACAAATCCAAGAGCTTCTGTGTCAGCATTAGGCATGGCCCCAAAACATGGACACTTCTACTTCCTCCAGAGTTTTTTTGCTGACAGGTTGATAGAGCAACTCATTTTCTCAACTGCTTCCAGGTTGTACCCCACACATGAGTTATTGAATTCACAGTGCTTTGCAAATTTTGAGTGTTTATGATGCAGACATTAAATTTGTTATCTTACTGCACTGGAAAGAGACTACACAGCCAGAAATATTTTCAAACAGCATGGATTTCCTTATTGTACCTATCAAGCAACAGACTACTCTTATGCTCCAGAGACTGTATTTTCTCTTAGTTAGAATTTTCAATAAACACTTAGAAATCCTTCCTGAGCTGGGAAAGAAACTCCTATCACAACTTCTGCTGGAGGCTCAAAATAGATTTCTTCTTTATTCAAACCCAAACAATTATAACAAAACAGACTTATCATTTTTTAAAGGGATTTAACACCTCAGAAGGCTCACAAAAAGGCTACTTAATTTCATCTTAATAAAATGTTGTGTACAAACTTTGAAATATCCTTGATTCAGGATTCAGAATTCCTCCAAAGACCAAAAGAAGGCAGAAACCCATCCTCCTCTTCCAGGGCTCCAGAGCAGCAACTATAGCACTGACTAATGCACTGTTATCCCATTTGAGATGGTTTTTCACTCAAAAGGGAAGCAGGTGGCAGGTGAAATAAAAGGGAAAAAACTGATGCATGTAATGACCTTATTGAGTCCTTAAATCTACATGTTCTCTCAAGTAACACAGCTATTTCCCAAATTAATAAAAAAAAAAAGTAGTAAACAACAGCAGTATGAGGAAAATCAGCTTGTGATTACTATATAAAATTTTGCAGTTTTATGCTGAATTGCTCAGAACTTGGGAAAATATGTTTTGACATGAGATGTTATGACATGAGATACTTGAAACTGAAACTAAATAAAACTCGAATTACACTGGCTGGAGGTGGCAAGTTCAAAGTATGCATTAAAGAATCCTGATGCAGATTCCTTCACCTCCAATAAATTATCTGAATCAAATCTGTGAGCATAGGTCAATCTTGATTTTACTGATGTGAAGGATGGAAACAGAGGCAACATCGAGCACCATATATTCGCTTCCAGTTCCTATGAGATTTTCCCAGTTAGTAAATAATTGCACAAATATTTACAGTTAAGATCAACCTCGAGTTAGGTTGTTTATCAATAGGTGCAGTTATTAAAATGAAAAGAAATTTTTTTGAGAAGTAATCAGAGTTGTCCATGACATTCATTCAATTTTTCAATCATTCATTTTCAGCCATTGCAGAATGAGAGTCCTGGAGTACTAAGGCTCAAACACCTCAGTCTCACTTGCACCCACAAGCAGACCTTAGGCATGGAGTCACATCCTGTACATAACAGAGATTCCTTGTTTTGAAATACATATAGAACTTTCAGTGGAAAAAAAGCTGTAGTTTTTTGGTGAAGACAGCCTAGAATTTCTAATAAACACAAATGCAGTTTCCTAAGTTACTAGGAACATGGATTTCCCCTCTCCATTACAGCTACAGCTGCTGAGAACTTGTACCCTGAGGAATATACAGATGATGTACAGACATCTTACTGAGCCTACTTTATGCTCTATTTAAAAAAAAAAACAAACATTCATATGGTGACTTCTGTATGATTGAATTTAGATGAGTGTGATTGTGATATTAATTATGATAGGTAAGATAACATTCGTCAGTCTTCAGGTCTAGTGTACAGTAAATTGGCTGCATCACTTAAAATGAAAAACTACTGTGAATTGATGCAATAATTGTAAGATTTTATTTATATGAGGTCTGAAATTAATTGTGCTAGAACCTACTGATCTCTACATACAGTAGATTTATAACACTTCAAAACTACTGTTACAATTGGTCTTTCAAAAAGTAATAGTCATAATACTATTCAAATGGAAATGAGATGAAAGCAAATTAATACTAAACCTAATGTAACAAATAAATTCTGAGATCACCATGGCAACTTCCATGACATTAAGCATTAATTCTGTGACAAAATAATTAAATAGTACTTTCATTGTAGGAACTCAATATATTTAGAATAATACTCTTACCCATGCTCTTCCCCAAAATATTTCAATAAAGATTACGTCTAGAAGATGATTTTATTGTCTCTAATTTCTGAAAGTCAAATAGAATTAATAGCAAAAAACAATACAACTGGATCAGTGTTAAATTATCTTAGGCTACCTACTAGCAGATTCATAATGCCTAACTCTGGGGGAAAAAAAAAAAAAAAAGACAAAACCAAGCAGATTCTTCTCTCCCTATCCTCCCTCAGGTCAGAGGAACATGATTCCCCTTGAAGTTCTGCCTGGAGTTGTGGGAAGTGATGGATGCATCATATCTTACTGATTTTTCTACATGCCCTTCTTACTTTATCAAAAATGCTTCATGCATTGCTCACACAACAAGTGGACACAGAATTTTAGAGATTAAGACAATACCAGAGATTGTTTCTGCCTGCTCTGCCTTCTCCCAGTGAACATGCTTAGTCCTTTTGATTCAGGTGTCCCACTGATTGAGAATTAAGTCCCTTCTAGAGTAAACTTTCCTCTGACTACAGGATAGGATCTTCTACACATGGACAAGGTCTAATACTGGACATTCAGCCTCATATCCAGCTGCCATAGGATATATTCTCTTTTCCCAAATCCCCATGTTATCTAGTTGATATTTCCTTTTCCACTACTTTCATTCCCCCGAAGCCAAAATTTCTCCATCTTTGTAGCCTCTTTCATAAAAGGTAAAAGACTCAGCTTGCTCTTCATTCATTCAGTGTTCAAGTATCTTAATATTCTAAGCTTAAGATAAATGGGTTATGCATATGAATTTATAACTTCTACAGAAATTATTTTCCCATTGTTCTATTTGTGATTGGTATTTCCTTTATGTAATTACATAAAACAGAGTAACTCCAACTGTTCTATTATTTCTCCAAAGTCTACTTTAGACTAACAGTCCTGTGATCTAGTTTTACATTCAAGCCTAATATTTGCTTAGTATTTCACACAGTCTTGAAAATTGCTATTAATGAACTAGAGCTTTGCCTTTTTCAATCCTTCTACAACTTCTGGAATGAATTCAAGAAGGGGATTGCTGATTAAAGTGAGTGCAACTTATCTGGGTTTCCATTAATTTTTTTCTGCACTTCTTAAATCTTATATTTATGGCACTTAACACAAGAACCATCTTGATTTTGCTTAATATTCAGTTCTTGTATACATCTGGCCTCATTTGTCTTCTGACATGTTTGTGCTCTTGCTAAACTATTAACAGTTTACAGTCCAAAAAATAATTTCAACTGGTTTTGTCCACTTTGGTAGTTACAAGGAAAGGCTTTTTTGATATTTAAAAAGCATTCTTAAATATTTTTACGCATTGTTCATACTTTTTCCTCTTTAATTAATGTCTAAAATTATTGGCCTCTATTGTTTTCTGCTTTAGATAAGCAGCTCGTTGAAATTCCAAATAGATTTACTGTTTGTTTGCATCATATTGCATCTAAGGTGGAGTCTTGATGTTTTCAACTTATTTGTCTCTGATACTCTGTTCTAAAAATTAATTTCTCTTCATTTGCTAAGATCAGGTCTCTGTAGGTTTATGATATGTGAGATGCAGAGTGGAAATAGAAAAAGTGGTTTAGAACATAGTTTGGTATTAGCTGTATAAAGATTCTACCATTATCACCTGAAGAGAAGCCCTGTACTTACACAGCTTTTTCCTCTTGCCCTATTCTAATCTGTGATTAAAAAGCAGACTGGATGCCTGAAGCAGTCTTTAAATTATAATCCATCATGCGTTTTATCTGTTATGACATTTTTCCATAAGCAATTAAAGATTGTTTATGCTTATGACTTGTCAGTTCCTTGAACATGGCAATGTCTTTATTTTCTGTTGCTGTTTTGGAAGAAAATATGTCCTTCTTAAAAAACACTGCAATGCTAACATGCGTGAGGTTTTGGAGCTCTTCAGCCCTCCTAGCCACACTACCAAACTTGGTTACAACAAAATCAAGAAGTACCAATCTGGCTTCAGGTAACTGACTGAACACCTCCACCACCTCTTCAGGGTGATAGCAAAAATTTTGGAAAAGCCACGTGGCATTTAGCACTGCAGTGACAATGAGACTTGTCTAGAGTTCCCACTAATTTTAGGAAGTTCTCTTGCTTGCACTACCTAGACTTATTCTGAAATTCTCCCTGTATGTAGCAGCAGTGCACACCTGGGTGTCTGTAGGAGCTCTTGGTAAGGCAATGTGCCTCAGTGCCACGCTGCAGACACCCTTCAGCCCAGTATGTGTTTACAAGAGGTGTCACAGACATTGCTGGGTATCACACTGATACAGTGCAATCTGGTGAGACATTCTAAAAGACAAAACTACATACTATATTTTTTTTCATTTATACATAGATTTTCATTAAGCAGATAACTATATTCTAGAAATATTAAATGTGACACATAAACAGTTTGTGTAAAAAGCTTTATAAATTTATCTTCACAACTCCAACCAAATTTGATATCTGCCAAGAAGGGACTGGGAAAAAATTAATTCCAAATATCATAAATTGCAATTTTTTTTCACCGTAAGAACAATCTGGGTAATACCAGGCTTAATCAGAGCCCAAATATATAAAGGATCATGAGAAACATCTCTTATATCTAACTTTTTAATTCTGGAAAATCTGAATAGCTTTTCCTTTCTTTGGGAATATCTATTTGGATATTAGAAGCTAAATTTATGGTACTAACATGAGAAAAGTGAAGGTTACTGTTTTTTCCAATCTACACTGTAAATTAATCTACCATGGAACAATCACATTTTTTCAGAGCAAAAGATTATTAAAGCTTTAAAAATCTATGAATTTTATGTAGATCTCAACATACACATACAAAATGTCCAGCACACAGCTGGAAGAATACATCATGTGATGGGTAATCAACTAACCCACGGATTGGACACAAAGGGATACAATGAATGGGGTGACATCAGACTGGTGACCTGTGACTGCTGGTCTTCCACAGAGCTCCATCCTCTTTAACGTCTTCATTACCATCCTGGATGCAAGACTGGAATGGATACTGAGCAAGTTCACAAACACTAAAAAACTGGGAGGAGCTGTTGACTCCCTCCAGGGCAGGGAGGCCCTGCAGAGAGACCTCCACAAATTGGACAGCTGAGCAATCACCAACCATGTGAAATTCAACAAGGGCAAATGCCAGATTCTATACCTGGAATGGGACAACCCTGGATGTGTGAACCAACTGGGGAATAAGGTGCTGTAAAGCAGTGCCATGGAAAGGTCCCTGGGGGTCCTGGTCCATGGCAAGTTGACCAAGAGCCAGCAGTGCCCTGGCAGCCAGGAGAGCCAACCCTGTCCTGGGGGGCATCAGGCACAGCATCACAGCCAGGCAAGGGAGGGGATTGCCCTGCTCTGCTCTGAGCTGGGGCAGCCTCACCTCCAGTGCTGGGGGCAGCTTTGGGTGCCACAATATGAGAAAGACATTAAACTGCCAGAGAGTGTTCAAAGGAAGGTAACAAAGATGATGAAGGTTCTGGAGGAGAAGCTGCATGAGGAGCAGCTGAGGTCACTTGGTCTGTTCAGCCTGGAGGAGACTGAGAGGAGACCTCACTGCAGTTACAAATTCCTCATGAGGGGAAGCAGAGGGACAGGCACTGATCTTGTCTCTCTGGTGACCAGTGACAGGATCCGAGGGAATAAGCTGAAGTTGAGTCATGGGAGATTTAGGCTGGATATTAGGAAAAGGCCAGAGGGTGGCTGGGCACTGGAACAGGCTCCCCAGGCCACAGCACCAGCCTGAGAGAGTTCAAGGAGTGTTGGTACAATGCTCTCAGGCACATGGTGTGACTCCTGGGGATGGTGCTGTGCAGGGCCAGGAGTTGGATTTTCATGTTCCTTGTAGGTCCCTTGAACTTTATACAGTCACAGTTATAAATCACAGTTTATTCTGTGATTCTGTGAATAACCTCTCATTTGAAAAAAAAAATTTAAAATCTACATAGTGTTCAGCTACTCTTGCAAATCTTGCACCCTTTTAAATATGTCTCTGACTAAGTCAAATATACCTTATAAAATTAGAACTTACAATTTATACAGATACTGTGCAAATCAGAAAAATTAATACTAGAACTTTATAAAAGAATTGTAGAAGTATGAAGTCAGCAGAGAGACACATTTGACCCAGCCATCCTGTACTGGATGGCACTGCCACCTGCCTTCCTGCTTGCAGGAAATTCTGTACAGTGGGTATTGATGAATTTTAGTAGTCAGTTTTAAATCCTCTTAAAACTGATTGTTCCACTGAGTAGCTATTTCAGGCACACTGGACAGCTGTATTAAATGTTTTTCTTTGGGATTTGATTACTTACAGCACATTGAGTTTTAATGCATCAGCCTCTGTTAACACTGGATTGATAGTATCTCGACTGGTTACAATCCAGAGTTATTACAACGTGATTTGCAGGCTGCTGAGAGTAAGCTCTGGATTCTGCCATGTAAGTTATCAGAAATTCAATGTTCCTACATATCACAGAAGAACAGAAAAATTCCATATAAAATACAGCTTTATCATACAGCTCAATTTTCAATAGAAAACACTATCTAAAAATAATGAATAAACACGACACATGCTAAAGTACAGATGCATGAAATAAAAAAAATTCCAGCTGTAAAAGTCTTCATCTCTATACAAATCTTTCCAGTGCAGAGAACCACAATGAATTTTAATGGATTAGTCCTCCTAGTGAAAGACTTCTAACATGGTTGTAATGGTTCTAACACCATTACAATATTGAATATTCCTATTGCAGCACAAGGACACTCTAGAAGGATGGCACCATCACAGCTCACCACTTTCTGGCTAAGAATGCTTCTCTTTACCATAAACATTTTTATCTACCAACTACCTTTTTATTTCTTCAGTCCAGTATTAAAGTCTTATTCAAGCATCACTTATTTACAAATTCTAAGTAGCTATGTATATTCTCAATAACACCACTGTTTTATCAAAGGGAATATATAATTGATCTCTAGTTCTGAAAAGAAATGTCTGAATTGTTAATAAAAAATACATAAAAATTTTATATATTAGCATGCCTATGGAATCATAGAATCATTAAGGTTAGGAAAGACTTTTAAGAATGTTGAATTCAACCATTAACCCAGCACTGCCAAGTTCACCACTAAACCATGTCCCTTAATTCCACATCTACACATCTTTTAAATCACCCAGGGAGGGTAACTTAAGCACTACACTGGGCAGCATGTTCCAAAGTTTCTCAACCCTTTCAGTGGAGAATTTTCCCTAATACTCAGTCTAAACCTCCCCCTCAAGTCAACTTGCAGCCATATCCTCTCCTCCTATAATTTGTTATCTTAGAGAAGAGGCCAACCCCCACCTTTCAACAATCTCCTTTCAGGTAATAGTAGAGGTGCTTCCATGGTTTCTAACACATCAATAACCTTTGCCTCTTTGCTGCTACATGCATCTCCTCCCTTATTTCCACTGACATGGCCGCCCAAGTGACCTTGCTAGCACACCCTCCTTCAAATATTGGTATGCTGCTCTCAGGCTTATCTCTATCAAGGCAGGTTTTATGCTCTTCTCTCTTTAAAAATAGTTGAAAACTCTTTCAGTGACCTCTGCTAAGTCCTGAGCAATTATTCTTTTCCCTCTTTGAGATAAGTGTATCCCCTCTCCTGCCAGCAGGCTTGGTGTTATACAAACTGACCTATCATCAGAAAGTTGTAGTGAGCCACTGACACCAAGCTCAGAGACAGGTCATGGTGTGCTGGCTCTTCCTGTTTCTTCCAGCATCATTCCCTGCAATTGGAAGGAGAGAGGAGGACACTGCTTGTGCTCCTGATACCTTAACTAGTCCTCACAAGGCCGTGAAGTCTCTAATTCGTCCTTGGACTCCCTACTGGGACTTCATAGCTGCCTATCTGTAAAATCAATAACGATAGTAATTTGAGGGCCATACCAGTGTGAGAAACTTTCTCCTCATGACTTTAATCTGACCCCCAGGTAGGAAGCAGATTTCTCAAATCTGGTGTACATATTATGCCTTCTGTTCCCTCCGGAAAGGAGGCTCCTATGATAATGACCCATTGTTTCTCTTCATGGAAGGACCTTTGATGCAGGGCATAGACCCACTTGCCTTGGTAACCAACACCTCCGTTCTAGATGAACTGCCATGTTCATCATCATCTGGTTTCACTTGCATGTGGAACCACTGTCTTCATGCAAAGGCACCTTGAAAGGTGGGTCAGTCTTAGAGGAGATAGCAGATATCTGTTGAATCAGGCAGCAACTTGTAGCCATTGCCCCCTATCCCTTAAGTCTCTGTGTTTAGCCAGACAACAAAATAATAAAGAATCCTTCATATTGTGCACCCATTCTGCATGTTGGGCCTATCTCAGAGAATGTCTAAGGTGTGAATGGTTATGCAATTTCATTTTATATTGGGCTGCTGGTAGCATCTAAAAGTAATGTAGACATAATTTTCAATAATTCTTATAAAAATTCTTTAATCCTGGGAAACATTAAAGAGGGAAGCACTTATTTAATTGATAAACCATCATAAAAGCTAATCAAATACATTCTGCAGAATTTTACTTAAACTGAAATGATTCTTTACCTCCTGATTTCCAAGATAATGTTCTCTCTTGTGGGACAGATTTTTTATACTATGCTATTTTAAATCAGCATTGATTAAAAATACTTAGCGGACTTACTATGATGAGCAAAGATGTAATAAGAAACTATTTCTGGAAAAAATCAATAGTATGTAGTCAGCAGAAGGGAACACCAACATTTAAGTCCATTTCCATGACAGGTTTTTTGCCTCTCAGATGATGAAAATAAATTGTATTATTCAGCAACAATTTATCCACTTTCATTTCCAAATGCATTTTACTTCTTTAAATTTAAGGACATAGATATCTTCTGTTTCCTAGCTTTGAAAATTTGAGCTGCGAAAAAAAAATAAGACGTAACTGGAGTGATATTCTCTGATTTATACCCTGAGCCATGAGGTTATTGCACAGAAATAGGAATGTCATTGATTTACTTTAGTTTCATTTTTAAAGAGTTGAATGAACACTAATTATTTCTCTTAAATATAAAGCCTTAGCCTCTAACAAGTTGAGTGTGTAGCCTTTGAGCTGGCAGAAAAGCATTTCAGGATTCCAGTCTGAGGTAGGAGTGACTACAGAAGCTCTTTTGGGGAATTACAAGACTCTATCTCATTATTTTCCATTTTGACTAGCTCTGTACAATCTCACACTGAAGTGCAGCAGTGCAATGCACCTCAGTATTCACCAGTCTGGTACTTTAAATACTGCACTGCAATGGCAATACTCTCCAAGGGTTACATAAACAGTAGAGGAGTTTTAAATAAATATTCTGCCCCACTATAATGTCTGTCCATATCCTTCAAATTCAGTTTCCTACCCCACAGCAGAAAATGCATGAAATTCCTGCCTACTTGTTCAGGCTTTGAAGTTCTGTGGCTGCATCACTCATCAGATGTGCACCACCTACCAAACAGAATGCTGTGCTCAGTGACTCCAAACAGAATTAAAAAACTTTCTGGGAAGCAAACCAAAACTGCTTTCATTACTAAAGTTATAACACTTCACTCAAAAATATAAAGTAATAGGGAACAGGTAAATGATTTTATGCATTCTTTCTTTTACTTCATCACACATGCCTATATTGGATAAACGAAGCTGGGATGATTCCTCTATAAAATGCCAAGCCTTGCTGTCCAAAATACTCCAAGGAGCTAAAAACTACCCCAGTAATAATCAGCAAAGCTGTAAGGTCTAGAGGTGCTTAAAAGCCAAAGACAAGCAACAAAGCAAATTTTTCTGAAGAGTTCTCAATTAAGACACATCTTAAGTAGAACCTTACGTGAAAATCAGATTTTTTCCAATAAAAACAGTACAGAAAGAAACTTATCAGTCTTCCTATTTCTAGCATTTATCACCTTTGCAGACTGAGCAAGCCCCATTCAAACTGAATCAATGGAATATTTATAAAAACCCAGGCTGCTAGGCGGTGAACAAAAAACACTATAATCTTCAAAGATTTAGGGGCTTCTCTTTATGCAAAATTACTTTGTAGCACTAAAAGCTGCCTAGAGGCAACAGATTATAGTAATAAATAAAAAATAACCAATGACCCAAGTTTAAATGTCCACTTCACAGGAAAATGCACCCGAGGAAATTCAAAAAATTAGTGGGAACTTGCTATTGACAAAACCATTTCTTTATGCAAAAATTTTGCAGAAAAACTCACAAAAAATATCAGGAAATAAAACCAAAGTAGTATTTTCACAATCTAAGTGCATGCCAACATTTTTTTCCCCCTAAACAAAAATTACACAAAAATAGTAGCTTTGTTTTAACAATCTCTTTTTTTAGCGCAAAATAATTTTTATGTAGTCACTGCATCTAAACCTTAAGGATTGTCAAAATTAAGCGGCCTCCTCCCTTGTGAAACCTGCACTGGTATCAAAGAGATGCAGAGAAATTTATATTAAGATTTCTTCCAGCCAAAAGGGCACATCAAGCTGCTTTATTCCCCTTGAAGGAGGAATAAGACATATTTCATCCATTCTCAAAAGGATATACACAGGTTTTCTATGTATCAGAAGTATCAGAATACTTTATGACAAGAGTGTTATATTAACACCTCACAGAACTAAGGAATCATTGCAAGAGAAAGATATCTTGGGCAAAAAAAATCATAACTGCCTTTGCAAAAGTCTTTTCTTCTTCATATAACCCCTTCTCTTGGCCTTTGCTTAACTCACATTGAGACAAATATGTTCGAATCAGTAAGAGCCATCCTAAACAAAAATGAAACTTCTCAGTTTCTAAATTTCCCCAAAACTTTTACAGCAAACAGCCCAAGAATCCAAATGCCTACAAAACAGCTGTCTTGGAGCCAAAAACAAACAATAAAAACCTGTCATTGAATAATTTCTCTTCAGGCATACGCCAGATCTCAGAATGAGCTGAAATTATTGAACAAATGTGGCCTATTCAACTGAAAATAGATCCCTTCTCAATTACTCAGTTTTGTTCAGAAGGAATGAGACAAGGAAACTCTTCCATTTCACCTTCTGCATTCCTTCATTGGATTTCCTATGAAAGGAGAACAGTTGCCTCCTCCTCACAATTACTGCCATGGAAGTAGGATTTAACTCTGGAGCAGGCCCTGCTCTGAACAAGCAATTTGTAATAAATCCTTTCCAGAATTGCCTTGCAGTCCATATCTTTCTATGCTTCTACTGAGCTTTATAGGTAGCAGCCACATCAGATAGCATGTGAATCTTTCACTTGGAACCTTTCTAGAATCTGCTCTCTGTATTACCTGATTATCTGTATTATCTGATTACCGGTATTACCTGATAGATACATATCTTCTCCTATCTGTGGCATTCTTATAGTGTATGTACTTTATCACCTCATACAATAGAACAGATTTCCAATATTTTGAATGTAAATTTCCACTACAAAATGGATTTGATCATTTGTGGGACTTTTCCTGTCTTCAGCTGATGGTAAAATTATCAGATTTTTCAGGGACAGGAAAGAACACTCCTATGGTACATGACAATCCAGATATGCTTCACTCATTTATTTACGAGTTTACATTTCCCTCCCATACTTCATCTATCATAAATTCATACTAGCTGGCTAGAGAAAACAAAACAAAACAAAATAAAACAAACAAATAAAAACCCACACCAACCAAATCAACAAGCAAACAAAACAAAACAAAAAAGAAAACAAACAAAAAACCCACCCACTCTATCAGCATTCTAATAGTACTGTTTTTATCATCTCTAACTTACACAAAATTTCCTGGTAGATAGCAATCACCTAAAATATTCAGTCTTGCCAGTAAAGACTTCAGATATTGTTAGCTTGACTCTGAAAGTGAGACTTACAGACCACAATTGTCAACCCCCTTGTTAAAACTTTGCAATTTCTAAAGTCTGAAAGAGTGAAAATTTAAGTCTAAGGTTTCCACTGTGAGGAAAAGTAATGATGTGACTCTCTCTAACTAGCCTTTCTGTTGAAAGTAGTAACTATATTGTTTTGTAAAGCCACAGCATTTCCTGCCTTTTGCAGATTCAGTAGCTCACATGATGGCAGGTAAGGAAAAAAAGCTGAAAATACTGTAGCAAGGAAATATAGAACATGGAAGATAACTGCAGAATCAGATGGTATAAATGAAGACTACAGAGATGCATTGAAAAAGTGAACACAGGGTGGTGCAAGGGGAGAGAAAGAAATTGTAAATGGGATTAGATTACTGCACATAAAGTGTGTAAAATAAACTGTAAAATAAAGCTTTTGTTTGGTTGCTGAAACCATACTCCAGATAACAGAAGCATAGATATTAGGTGTCTTAGATAACTTCTAGCAGAAACGTTTTTCCAAGTAAGTCAACACAACTTTTAACATGTCTTTTGAAAGTCTTAAGAAGTCTTTAAAACAAAATAATATTTCCTGAACAACAGAAACACTAAACTAATGCTATATGACAAGGATCATTTTAAAGAAAGAATCTCTCGACATTCTTGCAATCACACCAAGGAAGGAAGGAAAGGCAATTTTTAAAATAAATTAGCATCTTCAAATTATATTAAACAATTAAAGCAGCAGCAACATGCTCAGATCCATAGAAACAAGTATTATAAACAAAGACGGCTTTACAAACATGAAGCTCAAGTCACAATTCTTAGCTAGGATATCACTGCATATATATTAATGCTGTTGAATAGCTTAATTTCCCCTCCTTTCTGCACACAATACCAGCAAGATTTGCTATTCTTGCACTGAGCTTCTTGTTATTGGGATGGTAGATTCAATCATCTGGAAATTTAGCTTTGTATAAACCCTTTAGAAAACTATTACTGTTCTCTCTTTATTCTTTAGAGTCATCCCAGAGTTGTTTCACAGACAAGAAATAAATACAAAACTTCCAAATCCAGATCCTGTGTTTCACCTTTAACCTCTCTTTTTTCTTCTCCTGCAAATGTTTTATTATCCCTGCTATTCATCAGGATAATAGCCCAGAGAGGTGATCAATCCAAATGTTTTACAAACACTCTCCTTTGGTCAAATAGTTATGACCTACAGGTACTTTCTCCTCCTACAGCAGCAGGACACCCCGCATTTAATCCTCTATGTCTAGCCAAAACCTTTTGTTCCAACAAAATAAATCATAATGGGAAGACACTTAACTATTTAAAAACATCAGCTCTATTTGTTCCTGAAGATTGATGTGAGGTCTTCTGGCATTACCACCCCCAATCCATAAGGCCGGGTGTACAGCACTCTGCAACATCAGTGTGACTTTGCAGGCTCTCCCTTTGTGTCGTCCTGACTTGGATTTACATACATTGTTTTACTTTTTGCTTCCCTGTCACCAGTACAAACAGAACGTAGAAAAATAAATTGATGAGTTAATATAATTGACCAGAACAAATAATAGCACTGAACACTTTTATTTTATAAAGAGATTCCAACCACATAATCCAAATATTTACAAGATAGGATGAGTCAAAGTTAATTTATCATGGACGGTTCTATAAAAGGGAAGTTTACAGAAAAGATTTGAATACTTTAAAAGTTTCTGGCTTGCTAATTGTGTTTACGAAAGACTGTGATGGAGAAACACTATGAAAAAAAAAAAGGTATTCACAGCATGACACAGTTGAATTCACAAAGATGTACAGCAATTAAAAGTCACATTGGTATTTGAGAGGGTAAAATAGATTAGACGCCTGGAAATATACCTATCATATAGAAATTCCAGGGAGAAGGCTTTGATCCATTCTCTTTAGCAAAACTAGCACTTTCCCTCTCCCCTTGTGATTCATCAAAACTGGAACCATTTCCAACTGAGCTTCACATAAATTTTATCAGAATAACTTTGAATTACTACAATTAATGTTCTTGCACACATATTTTGCAATTGATTTAACATCCTTCTTGCTTCCTCTGAATGCTATAATTAGCGCCTCAGCATTCAGGGTTACTTGTGGTAAAATTTGCCAGCAGTAGGTCTTTATCTTTGCTGACATATGGAAAGGTGTCCTTCCAGTAATTGGTGAAGGACAAAACGATGGCAGTCGCCATACCAAGAAAGGAAAACAAGCAAGAGATAAGAAAGAGGATTGAAAAAAAGGGTGAAAAGTTCCTGTGGGAGAACAGGAAGTTTTTTACCTCTTGTGTGATGAACAAAACCAAACAAATAAAACAAAACAAACAAACAACAAAAAAAAACCCGCTACACAAGGTACTGACTTAGGGCTTGGGCTTCTCCTAGAAGCTGCTACTTGATTTAAAGCAACAAAACAGATGGAACAGATCCATGAGAAATTTTTTTTAATTTCGTGGTAAACAGCAGAAAGACAATGAGGCAGCACAAGGTGCAACTCTAAGCCAATTTTAAAACATAATTTATTGCTAGGATTTCAAAACAAATCCCACTCATAGAAAATCAGAAGGCCAAATTTACAGCTGTGGTATCATGAAAGCAATGCTGTCAGTCACGGATTCAGTCAGATTTCGGTCAGGCATACAGAGGACCCTTTCACCTTACTTGGGAAATAATCCACAATAAAAAATATATCCCTGCCACAGACTAAACGTGCCCAATTTAGACCTTCAGTGGTGAAGAAAGTGCATAGGTAATTGCAGAAGTGGCATAAGAATTCATAAAACAAGCCCTGTGTTCAAGGTTAAGTTCATGAATGTTTTCCTCTTCAGGATATTTCTGATGTCAATGTTTCCAATACATGACTCAAAACCCATACATCTTTGCTGTCCATATAAGCATTAAACTGTTGACCTTCAGGCACCAGATACTTTTATCAAAAACTTAATTTTTCTATTAAACTGTAATAATGCAATGACTCTCATTATCTTATTGTACAGCCAGTTTTAACAACCCCATGCTGTTTTTTGAGAAGTACTGCATGATTTTTGTATATAAATATATACCATTAATCTATAAGTTTAGTGATACAGTAAGTTTTAAAATAGAGCATATAAAACAGAGGTATTAAAAATCTGTTCATTCATGTCTCAACATGAAAATAGAAATCAGATTAATACACATGCTGTTGAGTTTTAATGTTCAGTATAAAGCAGTATTTCTTCATTCCAAAAACTATTTTTAATAATTTATAAAGATAAAATGTAGTCATCCACCTTGTATTTAGCATAGAACAAGCAAATTGTTAAAATGAATGCCATAAAATTAATCTATTTTTTAATTATTTCACCCCTACCAGTGAAGCACACCAGAAGATCACCAGGAAAATTAGACATGGAAGCAAACGCTGGAAGACACAACAGTCTTCCCAAGCAGTGGCTTTCGTGGGCTTTAGCATAGCACTTCAGTTATCCACACCCCTAAAAAAAGAGGCATCAGTGGTTCTCAAGTTGTCCACTAGATATTTCAAGTGGAAGTCCCAGTTAACTTGTAGTAAGCACAAACCATCACCAATTGAATGCTTTCTTAGTTACTGACAGAAGACATCATTTTGAAACTCCATCACACACAGCTTCTGAGTGCACAGGGCAGAATGGCATCTCTACTCATGGCTAAAATTAACTTGCATTCACTTTGTCTACTGTTTCAGACACAATTTTTCCCAGTAGAAGAAACTTCATTAAAACTGGAAGAAAAAAACTAGTTTACTGGTAACATGTGTCTGTGCAAATGAATCCTGAATAGCCTTGAATTTGTCTTTTCATATGTCACTAACTCTGTGAAATATTTATTAAGTATGTCCCCAGAATTTTCTTTTCCTTTTCAACCATTCACTTCTTGCTTTATACATCATGGCTGGGAGATTTTTTTACCTCTGCTTTCCTTCACTGAACTAGTAGAACATATGCAGACAGCATTTCACTTTTATTTTGGAGATTATTTTTTAAACTTCTGTTTTAAGTTCATAGAGCCACAGAGTTTGAGTAGAAATTTCCGTAAGTCTTCCAAAGATCTCTCAAGGTTGTCTCACAATGAATTAGGTTTCTTTTCCCAAACTATTTAAGCTGTCAATTCAGTATCATTTCAAACAACCAGGTCAGGGACACCTGAAGTCTGAACAGCAAACAGCAGATATTAAATAAACAACCTGCTGAAGAATAATAGTTGTAGGCAGAGCTTTTCTGTCACATGTTCATTTTCCCTTTTTTGTTTAAAAAAGGAAGATCCACTTTGAACTCTGTTCTGGCCAGTAGTGCCTGGCAACCACTTAGACATTCTGTAAATGTATCATTGGGTTGAACTTTAAGAAAGAGAAATTTTGGATGCACATTCTTCTAAAAGGCACCAGAAAAGCAAGCAAACTCAACTTAATTACAGCCACAGTGAGCAATAAGCAATGCAGTTATTCATAAAGAATTCTCTTTTCTAAATTATGTTCTATAAGATAAGTAGGTCTATTAAAATTATGATCCCAGAGGAAGAAAACTGATCAACAACCTACAACAGAACTTAATGGCCAATGTTTTTCTTCCTAAATAGTGAAGAAATTGGTTAATCTCAAATTCAGTAATATAGAAGTTATTAACATTTAAAAAGCAAGAGATTATTTAAGAAGTTGCATGTGTGATGAACCTGGAAAACCTAACTTTGCAAATAAATTTACTAGATTAGTGGTTTCAATATATTGTTATTTATACTGATAAAAATGTTTTTCATTTGTTGCTACTATTGGCTATCCCTCTAAAGAGCAGCAGTAATGACAAAACCAGCTTCTACAGAATTAGTGAGGGTGCTCTATTAAATTAGCTTCAGACTTAGAATCATATTTAAAACCACATCTTGATAAATATATTTCACTCTGATTTTATCCAGCTTGGAAAGAGCTATACCTGCTTGGAAAACACGATGGAAGACAGATGCAAATAAAATTGTCAATTTTAAGCTGTCTGTTTAAATTTCATCATCTTCTCTCCACTGTACTGACAGATGACAGTGGTCTTGCCACCGAGGAAAAAGCTGAAGGGGAGCAAATTACTCTTTGTGGTGCTTCATTATACCTTATAAAGTTGAAGCATGGAAGAGAAGACAATAGCAGAAGGTCAATACCCCCAGGAAAGCAGACTTAGCCCTTCAAATTAAAATCGCTACCATCATTTTACTTGGACTCTGCTGGGGAAAATATCAGGTGCTCCATATCAGCCCCCCAGTGAGTTTTACAACACCAGAGCAGATTGTAAATATCAAATTATTACTTGTTACACCAACTGGCATTATATTTGATTAGTTCTAGTTTTAATTGCTTTCTCTCACATTGTTTCTCTGTTGGGGCACATCCCACTTGCTATAGGATTACTCCAAAAGTAGCTCCTGCATATCAAAGCTTTCCCAAGGAGTTTTCTTTCACTTGCAAGCTTCGTCTACACCGTCAAGTCTGAAGACTTTGATTACCAGAGTTTTCAGGTGCAGCAGATCCTTTTCCTTGGCTGCATACCTCACTAGGAACCATGACACATAGTTCTGTAGCTGATTTTGACACAGGCTGATTCTGTAGCAGATTTGGTGTGTTGCAGATGAACTACACTGTCCATGCAGGGTCCAGCATTCCCAGTGCTTTTGGGACGTGCTGCATACCCATGCTGAGCATCAGACAGCACTGCTGTGCAGAAGCAGTGTCCACATGCCAACAGATCTAATTTTGTACTTCCTGGAACAAACTGCTTCTGTCTTTGCTAAGTATTGCTCACCCAAAAGCACCTATACTTGTGATAATTCTTCTTGAATATTAGATTTTTTTTTTTCCATTCTGCTTTCACTGACTGAAAGACTCTTCTGTAACTTCACAACCTGTACAACCCTTATTAGGTGAAAGAAATTATTCTTAGCTTGCTTTTTGATGAAAGCAATGTTAAATCCCATTTAAGATAAGTCAGTCTCAAGGCTGCATATGTGATTTAGTCTCTTAAGACAGACATGGGATAGGATCCAAGATTCAAGACTCATTCTCTGCATTAATCATAATTTTTAAACTGCAAGCCTTGCAGGATCAAAATCTGAGAAATCTGCTCCTCAGTGTGAGCACCCATTGCATTCCATAACTGTTAGACAATTCCCTCGTGCTCATTCCCTCTGCAAGTTGTCTTCATAAGGAGACAATCACACACTTCTCTTAGGTGAAATATTCCAACACTAGACAGAAAGCATTATAGGGTAATATAGTTCAGAATGAGAATACCCTATTGCAGTGTACCTATTTTAAGTGTGAAGGAAACTATTCAGCAAAGCTGACAGCAATTCCTTACATTTGAAGGCTAATTTCTGCTATCTTGAATTCCTTTAACACCGTCTTTCCTATATATTCAGATGACTGCTATATATTTTAGAAATTTGCTATTATTTCAAACTGGAAGGTTGATCATTTTGAATACAAGCCAATCCAAACTAATTAATTTGGGAACAAAATTTCCCAGGTTTCCTGTCACCTGGAGGAAATGTACTTGTCCATAGATAAAATGTCTGCAGGCTGGATGATTTCTCATACCCATGATATACACTCTGGCATGGAGTGTGACATGCAGCCTTAGGTACTATGTTCCTGTATACCCCTTCATCTGATTTAAAAAAAAATAGCAAGAATCACCCACATTGGGATTGCCAGGCTTTGTCTGAAATAATAACTGGCTTCTGATGCACAGCCAGCTGTCATGATAGGAGCTGTATGGAATTAGTGACATTTTGCTGAGATAGAGAGGGAACCTGTGTCATTCACTAGGTGCTCTGTGGGGCACAAGGGATTCACTTGACCTTTCTTCTTCAAAGTGGGTGTATGAACACCTTCATTCATAAGCTATGATTCAAATGTGTGGGAAATCCTTTTCCACCAGGATGCTATAGATTTCAAATTTTTTGTCATTCACTTTTTGCTAGTAATGCAGTTTTAGAAGTGTTTGTTTTAATTAGTTAAGTGTCTTAAATGTAAAGAATAATATTAAATTGAAAACCATACTCATATCAGAAGGAAAGAAAATTTTAACTTGGAAAATGATTGAATCTAAAAAGGTACATCCATTTTCAATACTAATATGTATAAAAAAATTTTTAAGGAAGCTCAGTCATCTTGACTATTTTTTGTGAGGAAGTCAGGGTTGTTTTTTAATATTTTATGGAGTTTTTTAGGTGGTTGGGCTCTTCTGTTTTGTTTGATTTTTATGTTTGGGGTTTTTTGCTTGTTTGTGTTTTGGGGGGTTTTTTTGAGGAATTGAAAAAAATGTTGTGGTTGGGCAAGTTTTTGACAGAAATACAGTTACTAATGTTGTTTCAGTTCAAAGTAGAGTAATTGAATAATCATGAATATGCATTCAGATATCTGACATAAGTAGTATCTGAAGTTTCCAGGAGAGACTTTCTGTAAAGACTCATTACACAGAAGACCATTTTAGATTACTATAGTTTAGGAACAGTAAAATCCCCCTAGGAAAATGTCTCCACTGTATTTCTCAAGGACAGTATACTATATATGATTCAGTTCTGTCTTGCTGTTTGACTAAGGCTAAAAGAAGGAAATAAAGTACTTGTTAAAGGACTAAGCTGGAGAAATCTCTGCTACACAAATTTGAGAAAGCTGTGACTGTCAAAACAGCCTGTTACTTTGCAGTCAAGGAAAGTCTTTTTTTACAGAAGAAGCAGTCAAACTGTGTAAAGCTCATACACACAGGCAAGTTATATCCATGTCTGACACGTTTGGAGGAGGTGCACCTGCATTCTTCGAAGGCACCAGCCATGTACCTACATTAGAAGCAATAGATAATTATGAGTTCCAGTTGCTTGTAGGAACATTTCAAAAAGCCATAATGTACACTGAGTACTGTGACTAAAGATACTTGTATTCAGTCTTTCAGTTTACATAATTTCTCTATCAATCATTTTCTAATATACATGAATGGCCACAATGCTTTCAGAATGCACATTCAAAAGAAAAAAAATCCTACTGCTTCTCCAATCAAACTTAAATTCCATAAACACAAAATGTATACAGTTTTCCTTATTAAATCCCTTACAATTAGTTTATTAACTAGACTCCTATGTTGAATTGGAGCAAATTCTACAGATATGGGTCAACCACCCAGATAAATTGACTGAAAATGTCACTAAACAGTCTATCTTTAAAATTATAATTAAAAGATATGGTGGTTTTGTATGTTTTTTAGATTAGAGGACAAGGTAAGAACATAAGCAACAATAGGCCCAAAGAATTTTAAAATAATACAGATTACTGAATACTACTAATATTTGGAAGCTTTTCATTAGCTGCAAGTGAAAAGACTGCAAATCAATTTTGCATTTTGAGCAGCAGTTGAAGTAATTCCATTTATTTATTTTTGCATTTGGTGTCACTGGTGTAACTCAGATTAGTTAAATTGCATTGGTGGGATAGGAAACACTACCCATTAACTGAGAACATTGTTCTTCTCCATCTGTGACCCAACCAATTTCCAGATAACATGCATGACAGATTATCTCCCAGCACACTGAATACAGTGCAGAAGAATCCTACAATAACTCAGGCTCCACAAAACTATCTGGAGCTCATGGCTGTCAAGGGACAGAACAAAAATAAATGTAATATACTGAGTATCTTGACTTCTTATTTTAATGTTCAGAAGAAACTAACCTGCTGATTTAAGCAGAGCTACAGGACAAGTACATTCTACATGCAAACTACTCCAATAAAATTTTATCTACCTACACTACATAAGATTCTGTCCTGTAAAGCTAATGCTAATTAAAGTAAGCATTTACTTTTAATCACACCAGAATCCATTTGCCCATTTTACTTGCCAAGACACAGGCATATAGCATTAGAGGAAATAATTTCCAGTTTTTCCAGTGAAAGTTCTGTGACATGTTGGTTGGCGGTAACATTGCCAAGAAGAAACTTTTCAGACCTGAAAACTTTTCCCTTATTTTCAGTCTTCCCTGAAATTCTTCTCTTTCAGCAAGCACACTCAGATCATTCACAGATGCATTTATCACGCCTAATGATCTTCTTCTTGGCATTCAACTTTCTTTCAACTTGAATTGATTTTCTTTGAGGAATACAGATGTGTCTGAAAAACAATATATCTGTTCTCCACAAGAGATAAATTAATGTGAAATCAAATACTTCTGTTGTTGAGCTGTCACATTTACTATCATCCTCATTAAATGTTTTCAGGATCTGGCTTGTCTAATAATCCAAATATAATGTAGTATTTCACATCCCATTCTTGTAGAATACTAACACACTCCGTTCACATATGTAGGTACTTTCTTTGTGGTTCATGCAGTTTCCAAAGCCCACCAGTGAAAAGAGATATTCCACTGGGAAATGTCTTTGTGCGAACAATATCTTATAAATTTCTGTAGGAGCAGGCAGGGAGTAACCCTTTTTATTGCTTTTAAAGGGCTTTGTTCACTGCAGTCAGAAGTCTCCAAGTGAAAAGATGGAAACAAAGATTAATTGCCTCATCTGCTCGGGATGTAATTCCCTTTTGGGGAGTATCATAAAGCTTAGAAACCTTATTGATGGAGCTGTGTTTTTCCATGGAAACACGGTTAGCTTCTTTGCAACAGAGTTAGGTAGTTCAACTGGGTAATTTCAGACTGGCATTTTATTAGCTGGAAGAATCACATACTGTAACAATCTTTCTGTATCAGGACTGAAATTTCCTTATTAATCTGCATAAGACTGCACAAAGTCTTTCAGGAGATAGTTAGGTGAACTTGGAAGTTTCAAGGCTTAAATAAAAGGATGGTTTTCACTCCAGACAGAGTTTAAGATTTTGGGTTCTTGTTTTTGTTTGATTGGGTTTGTTGTTTGGGAGTTTGGGATTTTTTGGGGGGTAAGGGTTGCAATGGATCTAGGAAGGTGCCTTGGCCTTATAAGTCCATGGCTATGATTATGATTGAAAAGAGAAAATGGTATTTTGGGTAGAGCATCCAGCTCTGGGATTCCAAACACAAGAAAGATATCAACCTGTTGAAGCAAGTCCAGAGGAGCCCCAAGCTAATCTGAGGGATGAAGCATTTCTGCTGTGGGGAAAGGCAGAGACAATTGGGTTTGTCCAGTTTATAAAAGAGTAGACCTTGGGGTGACCTTATTGTGCCCTTCCAGTAGCTAAAGGATACTTACAGGAAAGATGGAGAGGGAGTTTTTATAAGGGCATGTAGTGACAGGACAAGGGGCTTCAGCTTCAAGCAGAAATCAAGTACGTTTAAAGTAGAAAGAAATTCTTTACTATGAGGGCCATGAAGCATTAGAACAGGTTTCCCAGAGAAGCTGTGGATGCCCGAACCCTGGAAGTGTTGAAGGGCAGATTGGATGGAGCTCTAAGCAACCTGACTAGTGGAAGGCATCCCTGCCCACTGCAGGGGAGCTGGAACTAGATGATGTTTAAGGTCCCTTTCAACCCAAGCTGTTCTCTGATTCTGTGAGTCTATAAAGTATCTGTAGCACAATCAAAACAAATTATTGCTTTTTTTTTTAGAAGATTGTTAAAAGTCTGAAAATTAGTGCAAATCTAGTCAGTGCCTTAACGGAAATAGCCCAGCATTCTCTGATTCCATAGTTCTTATCATCTACCAGAGCTCAGCAGCTTTACACACATCATCACAATTAAGTCAAAGCCTGAGGTCATTGTACCAACTAAAAGCTGAATAAAAAAGGGAAAACAGTGAATATAAGTATTTCTATGTAAGTCTTCTCTCTTCAGAATATTTTAAATATTTTAATTTCTTTGATTGTGCAATATAAAAAATACTGCAAATTCATATCATAGAAATAAGAGTTAAACACCATTTTCATTTTCAATAATAGAGAGCAACTGATCAGTTCAGGAGAGGATAAACAATTTACATTTTACATTACATCCACAAGCCATCTTCATTTCTATTATTTTCAAACTATTGAACAGTGAATCTTGGATAGGATTTTCTCACCATCCGTACTGAAAACAGTTTACTGAAGAGATGATTTCCTGAATGTAGTTAAATTAAATGTGTTTACAATTCAGAAATGTATTCACGTCTGAAGCCTAAGAGCACTATCATGTCCTAATAGCCTCCACTTACATTGCTCCAAAGGGGCCCAGTTGGACTAGACCAGCTTCACAGAAAACATTCTGATTGTCAGGTAAAAGGAAAATTTAGCAATATCAGCATTTTGCAGAAACAAGTAAGGCATGTTCCAGAAAACAGCTTAAGAGCAAACATATGGGTCTGTTATTCAGGATTATTTTGGAAAGTATGTAAAGCACAGAGCTTGTGCAACCTGTCTCTGAAGATGAGCATTCACTTTTGTAATGGCCTGTAAGTATTAAGAGTTCATTATCAGGGTGAGATTGACTTCTGCTTTCTAAGCTGCTACTGTTCAACTGATGAAACATATCAACAAAATCAGCATACATCAGGAGCTGTTATACTCTAAGTAAGTTCCCCTTGACAGATTCTCCTTCATTCACCATTGAACATCTTATAATGCCAGACCAGTGAATAGTTAATAGAGTTATATAAAGGACAATGACAAGGGAAAGTCTTGGACTTTCACCCTTTACTAAACTCATTACAATGCTCTGAAGTGGATTAAAATAGCACAGAAAGCACCTTTGATCCACTTTCAGTCACAGAAATGACCTTTGAATTTTATTGTGTTTACAATAATCTTCTATGCAGATAGGTGTGAACTTTAGCTAAATTAGTTTGACCTATTGCAAATAAAGAAAAATGATTTGCATTTAGTGTTTCTTCCTGGAAACTAAGGGCAAAATGAAACCACAGAGCAGCATATCTAGAAAACACTTAAACTATGTCTCTCATTCTACATCAGGAATATGCAAAATTCACCAGAGAATCATAGAATCTTAGACTTCTTTGGGTTGGAAGGGACCTTAAAGATCCTTTAATTCCAACTCTCCTACCAATGGCAGGCATGTCATTCGCTAAATCAGACTGCCCAAGGCTCCATACAACCTGACCTTGAATATTTCCAGGGATGGGGCAGCCACAACTTCTATGGAAAACCTATTCTAATGCCTCATCACCCTTACAGTAAAGAATTTCTTCCTAATATCTAATCTAGACCCACCCTCTTTCAATTTAAAATCATTGTCTGTTGTCCTGGTGCTCTTTGCTCTGATAAAAAGTACCAGAACAAAGTACTCCTTTTAATAAGCCCCTTTAAGGTACTGGACGGCTGCAATCAAGTTTCTCTGAAACCTTCCTTTCTCCAGACTGAACAATCCCAAATCTCAGCCTATCTTCAAAGAGAGTTGTTCCAGTTCTGTAATCACCTTCATGGCCCTCCTCTGGGCCCACTCTAACAGGTTGTCTCGGTTTAAGAGACAGGTATTTGCCAAGGAGA
>VXBI01002475.1:263739-385515 GCA_013397375.1 Toxostoma redivivum
TCCCTCCGTGGTCCCCTTCCTTTTTCCGGCTCCCTTTTTTTTTTATCATTCCCACCCTCCTCCCCCACCCCCTTCCAGTGAGAGGCAATTAACTTTTAGCCTGGAGTGATTAGCATAAGAATAGGGAAAAATTCCACAGAAAATAAAAGAAATTATTCAACCCCCAACACAGGTCCATGTCTTTTTTGTGCTGAGGGCCCTGATCTGGATGTAAAGTTCCAGATGGGATCTCACCAGACTGGAGTAGAAGAGCAGAATAATCTCCTTCAACCTGCTGATAAATATAAAAGTCATTTCCTTCCACAGATCTTTTTCGTATGCAAAATTTCAAATCAATGACCTGTCTTATTTGCATTTTGAATTAACATATTCAAGACACACTGTAGTTTTTTTCTCAGCCAATATAACAGGGATGGTGCACAGCTGCAACCATACAGAGAAAATCTCAAATGAAGTGCACTCAGAACCCCTAGAACAGCAATTTTGGAAGTGGGATGGTCTGCACCCCAAGCACTTTACTTGTTATGCTTTTAGTCCCCTGACACAGTTTCACTATCTCAGTGCAAACTAAAATGCAAAATTGAGTTTTGCTTACTTCTCTCAAATATCATTCACTGCATCCATAGGCTCATATATGGGCTACCATCCCAAGACAGAGGTGGGCAGAAGCTGGATATATTTATTAGAAGAAGGATTGATCTCTACCTGTCCGGCCTTCACATTCTTCCCTGAAGGATCTTGTTTTTTCAGAGATCTGCTATTAGGTTTAAAGCAGTGCTTTGGCCCAGACACCATTCCATCCCTTAAATCCCTTTGCCTGTAACCACTCACTCCTCAGGTATGTAGACATACCTGCTGCTCCTGCTGCAAAACTGTTACCATCATCTCCTCATACCATCTTAATGAGCCCAAAGGCTTCTCTAAGTCTAAAGGCTTTACAAGCTTTATAAAAGTAATTATGTAGTCTAATCTAGTGCTTATAGATGCAAATTAATAATAACTTTATTGACACTCAAACTGCCCTCTATAAACTATCCAAAAGTCTTTATCACTGAACACTTCTAAACACATCCATGCAGGATCTGAGATATTTTACAGTCATTATTTCAAACTCTGCATTAACAGATCCAAGAGTTCATAAATACTTGGATGAGAATTTAGTTCTCTATAAACAGGCCTACAAATTTCCATCACAGCTATACACTTACACATAACTAAGATTCTGAGCAGCTAGCTGTGGCCACATATTACCACCTTTCCTAAGAGACTAAATTACTTGCTATTTAAAGAGAATATCAATAACAACCTGTAAACTTCCTCACATTCTGTACAAGAATACAAAACTTACAGATGTGCACTAGGTGATCACAAATGTAGCTGCTGAAGGAAAAAAATCCAAAAAACTAGTGGACTATTATTACCAAAATATAAATCTCAACTGCTAAAAGTATACCTGCTTTTGGAACTCATAGGATCATAGAAATTAATCAGAGAATCTCAGGTTGGGTTAGACTTTTAAGATCTTTGAGTCAAACTATTAACTCAGCATTCCCAAATCCACCACTAAACCACGTCCTTAAGTGCCACATCTGTGGGGACTCAAGCACTAGCACAGGCAGCCTGTTCTAATGTCTGACTAATCTCTTGAGGAAGAAATATTTCCTAGTATCGAAACTAATGCTCCTCTGCATTAGAGAGCAGACTTGAGAATGCCTCCTCTGGTCCTATCACTTCTTTCCTGGGAGAAGAGACCAAACCCCAACTTAAGGAGCTGGAGACAGCAATATGTAGATAGATACCTCCTTTTCTCCAGGCTAAGCAGCCCCAGCTCCTTTAGCCTCTCCTCATCAGACTTGTGCTCCAGACCCTTTCCCAGCTCCATTCTCTGGACACACTCCAGCACCTCAGTGTCTTTCCTGTATTGAGGGCCTCAGAACTGGAAACAGGATTCGAGATGCAGCCTCACCAGCCCGGAGTACAGGGGGACAATCCCTGCCCTGGTCCTGCTGTTTCTGACCCAAGCCAGGATGCCATTGGCCTTCTTGGGCACCTGGGCACAGCTGGCTCATGTTCACTGCTGTCACCAGCACTCCCAGGTCCTTCCCAGCTACCCTGCCCACAGCCTGTAGAGCTGCATGGGGCTGCTGTGACCCAAGTGCAGGACCTGGAACTTCACCTTGTAGACCTGGCACTTCACATCACACAACTGGCCTCAACCCATTGATCTAGCCTGTCCAGCTCCCTCTGCAGAGCCTTCCTACCCTTCAGCAGATCAACAGTCCCTCCCACCCAGCTCGATGCAAACTCACTGAGAGTGACCTTGACCCCCTCACCCAGATCACCGATAGAGATATTAAACAGGAATAGCCCTAGTACTGAGCCCCAGGGAACATCATTTGTGATCCAGTCCCACATGTGTGCTCTCTGCTGCTGGCCCATGCTGGCAGAAGAGCAGGGCACATCCTGCAACCTGACACATTGTCAGGGACTGAAATTGTTCATGCCTTAAACATTGCTATGATGTTTTGCCCATTATAGGAAAAGCTGTTTAAAGAAACTACAACAACAGAAGCCTCCTTGAAGAAATTTGGACTAAGAGTTAAGCTGCCTTGATATGATAAAGACTTCGAGTGCAATCTCTGGTCAGAGGCAGAAAACACCCATTCTCCCTTAAAAAAACTGACCCAGCCCCAAAACCCCCAGCCCCACAGGCCACGTCCACAGGACACTCATGTGAGAGGCAGCTGAAGGGGTGTTATAATCCATCAAAGTCCTCCCGAAGCACTCCCCAGAGTCATTCCTGAAGGACTGCACATGATGCAGCAAACCCAGAGTCTCTTGTAAGAGACAAAGGCAAATTCCCCCCACCCAGGAATGTGCCTGGGCTTTCCCACCTGGCCTGGGTATATTAACCCATCGGATTCTGTGCTTTTCAGGGGGACCTTCACCACCAAGACCAGCTAGAGAGGATCAAGGGAACATGTTTGGGGTCCACAAAATGGTGATATTTTCCTTCTTCTGTCCCTGTTACTTGCTTTCAGTCCTTTCCACCTATTTCCTAATTTTTTCTTTCTCTCACTCTCATAAATTATTATCAAATAAAACCCATATTATTATCACTGGCATAAGATCTTGTTCGCACCTTAATTCGGGCAAAGGCATTTCTAATAACCTTTGATAACTGGCTCATGATACACAAAGGTGGCAGCATATTCCCATAAGAGCCTTTTTTTGGTGGTAAAAACTGCCAAATCAACCCCCCTAGAACACATGCAAAGTACAAGCATCCGTTTAGTAATTTTTTTCCACAGTCTAAAGTATTCTGAAAATTAAAGGGGGAAGGAAGAGCATATTATTGGTATTATATTATGATAACTTATGCAATTGATAGAAGCACCACCTTGTCCTACAATGCAGTCATACTTTCCTCAGCACCAGGTGCTTTAAATTTATTCTGAAAAGCCTGAACTATTGTTCGGTCTGCAGGTTATTCATCTGTTATTTACAGAATTCACATTCTCAAAGTGAGAAGAGAGAAGTTGAACACTCAGGTCTTTGCATGTCCAGCAATACCAAGAGATAAGAGAAAAACTTTTGCAAGGCTGGATGTTTCGTTCTCTTCACAATGGAGTATTGTGCTCTTACATGTGTGCAGAAGGTTTTATTAGCTTAGGTAAAGTTTAATTAACAGATATTATTTGAAGTCCAGTGCCATGAAAGACTACATTTTCTAATGTAACTTCATTTTCTTCACAGGACTGAAAACTAAAATAAATAAAAACCAGACAAAGAGAAAGGTAAAGCAAGCCCAGGTAGAAGTATATTAATTGCACAAGATTAAGACAAAATTTTCCTATGTTTCCCCTTTATTTTGTCATTGTTATTGACAATCGAGTACTGCATATTCACAGAACAGGTTCCTAATTTTAAGATTCCTTCCCATTAAGCCACAAGGTTGTCTTAGCACTGACAGATGCCCTGTGGGAAAATTAGATAGTTATCATGAACCTCTTGATTCTGGCAAAGAAGCATGAAGAGCTGTTACACAGCATTTGGACAGGGACCAAGAGATGGTCATGTAGCTACAAGAAAGATAATCAGAACATGTGAAAAGATTTTTGCACTGCTGTGAAAAAGAATTGTACTGTGATCCTTCTCCCTTCACTGGAGCCGAAGGTATGGTGGAAACCTTAATAAGGCATTCCAAGTAGCTAATCAAAGCAGAAGAAACAAGATGAACAAAAATTTATTTAAATTTAAAAAATAACCTGTTTTTTTAACACACTCTTATATTGGACCTGTCTGTGATGGAATTAAGCTTCTTCGTAGTTGCTTGTAGAATGCCATAGTTCAGATTTATGACTAATATGGTGTCAGGGACACACCAGTGTTTTGGCTAGTGCTGAATAGTGTTTACACAGTGTCAGAGCTTTTTCTTTTTCTCACTCTGCTACTCTTCCCATGCCCAGCCAGTGGACACCTGAACTCAAATGGCCAAAGGAACACATAACACTGAGTGGCAATAAAAAAACCTTTTGTCTTCCAGAATAGCCGTTACTCATGGACCTGGCTGGGCATCAGTTTGCTTATGGGACGTGATGAATGACAGCCCTTGCATCACTTCTTTTTTCCTCTCTCCACTTATCCTCACCTATTAAACTGACTATAATCAACTATCAAACATGTGTCAAGCACAGGTAACTCTCATGAGGCCCATACATTTTTTATTAGTTTTTATTGACCACAATATATCATATGAAGATGGAACAAATTATAGCATTCTCTAACTTCAAAGCAAGGCTGAAAAGACTACTGAAACCCCTCAGTAAGTGCACAAATGAAGTCCCTATTTCTTTGGAAAATGGATAGAGGAAAATCATTTTTTCTGTATAATGGCTTACTTTTATTCTGAATAAATGAATAACTATAAGGAGAACAGGGATATCTTTTCTAGCATGTCAAAACTGTGCTGACTGAATAAGCACCCACCATTTACAGGAAAAGTAACTGATGTCTTAAGTCTGATTAAATATACAAATGAGCTAAATTCTTTGAAGATACATGGACAACTGCATCATTTTTGCATTTCATAATGCTAATTAACTAATATGATAAATAAGGTCGTATTTATGCTACTATTTGTAAAATAAAGCTACTTGTTACAACTTCTTCCAATGCATGATACTTATAAACAAAAAATGGATAATGATAACAGTTTTCAGAGACAGATAAATATAAAAATCTTTATCATTTTATGCTAGATAGAGATGTCTATAAATACATCTTGGTTAATAGTTATAAAAAGAAAGCATTACTTTTGTTAAAGCTTATAGAAGGTTATTTGAACTAGATTAACTTGTGCTTGTTTCAAAGCAAATAACTAATTTGATTGTAGTGACAAGACAGTGTACAGGACTTGCAGAAAACATATGCAGTAATGTGTTGCTGCCCAAGTAAGGCTTGCTCAGTAGTTTCCTTTTCAAGGCTTCACTTTCAGTCACTTAGAGCTCAGAAAAATTTAGACATTTAGACATTTCAGTCAAACTCCCAAATATGTGATTTGTAAACTGAATTGCAAAGGAAAAATAGTCCAAGTGTCAACAGGGATCTAACATAACAAGGGTTTAACATAACAATGGTAAAAATCTCTGTTTCCTCATCTTGTGGAAAACATTTCGTTTGGGTAAGTTGTATATCTCAGACTTCAAAATTCAAAGTTTTTAGCAAGTATTTATAGCTGTATTATTCAAAAACTTCTCTCTGTTCTACTGCTTGTCTTTAAGAGCTGCAGCATCCCATGTATTCCACTGTATTCAAACCATATTTGCAGTGACATTGAACACAGGGCTTTAGAATCACAGAATCATAACGCCATTTATGTTGAAAAATATCCTTAAGACCCTTGATTCCAACCATCAACCCGGCACTAAACCATGTCCATAGGTTTCATTTATACATGGCTTTTAAATACCTTCAGGAATGGCAACCCAACCATTCCCCTGAGTAGTCTGTTCCAATACCTGACAACTCCTTAATTGAATAAATTCTTCCTAATATCCAAACTAAACTTCCCCTGGCACAACTTGAGGTTGTTTTCTCTTGTTCTAGCACTTGTTACTTGGGAGTAGAGACCAACACACTTGCAACAAATGAAAGAACTGATCTCACTACTGTCCAACCACACTTTGCTCTTAACACCTTTTCTCCATCCTACACCCCAAGTATAAAAGAGGAAAGGAAAGATATTTCCTGCACTGAACAATCAATGATCCCTGCTGCAAGAGCTCAGTGAGTGTGGAAGCAGTAGTTTGGTGATATCGTTCCAAAGCAGGGGGAAAACAGAAATGCAGACACATAGAGATCCATAGGGGGTCAGGGGAAGGCAGGACAAATGAGGAGAGCACAGAAAGAAAATTAAATGAAGTAATTCTTTCTTTGTGGCTAACTGGATCATTTAGTTTATGGCTAAATCTGGCTCCAGGCATTAAAAAGCTCTAGAAAGAAGCTACTGCCAATGCTCTCACTGCACAAATCTGTGTACATGACCTCTCTGCAGGTGTGAGCACAGCTTTGCCCAGCTCTTGAGCAGGAGGAAACATCATTGCTGCTGTACTACCACTTCTGATCCTGTCACCTACCTGTGTGCTCAGCTGCATCAGTCACACATCTATAGGGCAGACCAGGCTGACAGAAGTCTAGTGAGCCGTACAGATGATGTAACAGCAGATAAACCTCAGGCTAATCCTCAGAAACTATCAGAAACTTTACATCTACCTTATAGCCACAGCTGCACAGTACTTACAGAAATGGAGTTGGAAGCAGGAGATAGGAAAGAATTGCCAAAATTTAATTGGCAGGTTGGTAGCACTGAGATATAAAAGACTCTATTTTTTCCTTCCTTTAAAAGCATGGTTGCCCTATTAGTTCTATTGCTTTCCCTTTCATTTTGCTCCTAACCCACTCAGATGGGAATGTAGGAAAGAGATCAAAGCACATTTTTCATAAGTTGATTTGAAGCATTAAGTTAGATAATCCTGGCATCCTCATATTTTTTCTGCAGGAAAAAGGTTCGGATGAAAAAGGATGGATTCCTTGGGATATATAGAACGTGTTAGTCTGTGGAAGACCCAAATTTCTGGATATTTATGCAGAGTGATGGCTCTTACATTAATAAGGTTCTATACTTCTAGAAAGTATTAATGGCATGTTTTGATCAGTTAAATTCTCCTCCCTCTGCCAGAAAATATGTCAGTTCATCATAAAACATGATGCCAAAACATTATGCCAAAACATGTCTTTATAAAAAAATATTTCTCAACATCTCTCTGCAATGTATATAACCTTCCTCCCTCTGTAATCTTTATATCCGTATAAGTTCAAAAATAAATTACATTTTGGATAATAAAAGAAACTAAGAAGGAGCTGTCTACATGTTAGCTGTTATATCAGGACTCTAAAAAGTGGTATTTACACTTGTATTGTTCTATGAATTAGTCATCTTGAGGGACCACTTTTTTTCCTTTTCTTTCCAAAATCCATTCAAATAGAATGCAGTCCTCCCAAATTTTTCTAACTCTATTAAGAAAAGCATCTGTTGAGACTGGGGAAGGGTAAAATTTAGGATAATAAATCACTCTGGTAAATAACCAAGCCCTGAAAAATCAGCACATTAAGAAAACACCAAATTATTAACCCTTTTTTTGGGCCTACATTTCTGTAGACACATCTTTGCAACTTGTCATGCTAGACTGGGGAACAGTGGTAGTCTGCCTGTACAATGATGTTACAGAATTTATTGTACAGTTTTCCACTGTTGAATTATTCATCACTTTCTGCTGTGGAAAAGGTTGCTTCCTATGATGCCTGGAATCAGTTTCCAATTTACACACATACAGGTACATACAGTCCTTGTCCCAAACACTGGGAATCAGTTCATTATAGGAATTTAGACACCAAAAATGAACTTCTGAAATCATCACCTCATAATGCCTTATTGGATCATGTTGAAATGAATGCACCCAAAATCAGCTTAGAGTCATTTAAAATTCTTGACTTTATCATTATAAGGCCAACAATAACAACAACAAATGAGCAACAACAGCCAACATCCACCACAAAATATAACCCTCTGGAAACCCACGGAAAAAAATTTAACAAACCCCCCCAAAACTGACTACACAAAGATGTCCATCCAACTAGCTCCTTCCCCCTCCAGCCTAATCCTGATACAACTGCAAAACTGTGTCTTGCAAATAAATAGACAAATCAGTGACTAAGAAAGAAAATAGATGGTTCAATATTCACAGTCTTTTAGAAATAAAACCATCACTGCAACCCTTAAAAACACTACAGTTCAACAGAATTCACTTTCTTTCTAGGCATTTGATGTGTTGAAACTTGGTTTCAGCCATCATTTACAATTTTCTGCAATGGGTTTAAGAGTGCTTTACTGCATGCCTTCCAAAAGACACCAGGGAAGAAGAAAGACCCTTCTCCAAGACCCTGCAGCAAAATGTCACCACCTAGTATTAGGTACACAAGGTGGATGGGGACGGGGCATGACTGCCAAAACAGTCAGACCGCTCAGACATTTTAAACTTGCATGAGCAATTAGTAATTTTGTTCTCCCTGTCACAGGGCCAGCACCAGTTTCTGTTGTTATGTGGGGTCTCCCTTATCTCAGATATCCCTTAACTCCCTCATCTTCTCCTGCATCTTTTATTCATGCAATAGTTCTGACACCTGAGAGCCCCTATGCTACCCCAAGGAATCATTTTAGGTTAATGAGATCCAGATTGAACACTCAATATAGTATTTGCAAGTAAAAACAGTGATGCAATTGCCAGTTTCCACTGATGCTGCTTGCACTTTAAAGTACAGCTGTCTGTGGGCCCACTGGGAGTGTCAAACTTGCAAACAAAGAAGTTATGAAAGCATGAGAGAAGGAAGACCTGAGCAATATTGCACTCACCAAAATTACATTTCTAGGAAAACATGAGGGGAAAAAATAAATCTCAAAAATAATGCTTCATTTTGACATTTTATTTCAGAACTGGTCTCATTAGTCTTCAGCAGCTCTCAAACATTTCCCATTCGAGAGAGAAAAATTATTTTATTATTCCTTTTAAAATTTTTTCCTTATTCAAGAATGATGAGGTAGCATATTCAGGTAACTACACCCCTACACACACCATTTCTTTCTTTATTTATTTATCTTTATTCTTTTAGCAGTGGTTGCAAGGTCAGCCTTAACTTATCCTATCCAAATAGCCCTTCTGGTTATTCTAGACCCTCTTATTCCACAGCAATGTCCACTACTTGAGATTGCTTGAGATTTGGTTGATACCCAGTGAGTCTAAAAGCTCTCCCAATAAAATAGGCCTCACCAATTATTTACTTTTAATATATTATTTTCTCATGTCTTATCATTACCCTAGTTGTTCAGTAAGCTTACAGTTCACCAGATTTATAATACAAAGTACAGCTCTAAAGCTACATTCTTTTGGCTTGTCCTCTTCCAAATCATTTCATTAGCTACACACTCAGAATAAAAAACAAGTCCCCAATACTTTTTGGATTCTTTCCATGACATCAAGGATACCTTAGGTACCACACCCAAGGGGAAATTCTTACCAGTTTTCCCTATATTTAGGTGGAAAGGGATGAAAAATATTCAACATTCCATTTCAAATTGAAAGACTGAAATTTAATTTGAAGTTTCAAAACACCACCAAAGCTGTAAACTTAAGGTAAGTGAGCAGAATTTTAAGAAAAGCATCTTCCCAACACACTCATCCCTGACTGCACAGCACACTGATAACAAGTTACCTGCAGGTAGAGGTGCAGTCCCTGGTTCAGAAGGAATTTTAATCTCAGGATACTGATGAATACTCCAACATTACGATGGGAGAAACCTTGTTGCACTGTTAGCTGTCTACTGGACCTTATATTTGATCCAAATAAGTTTTATGTTATGACACCTAAGAGCATATACAGGTAGAGATTTGAACCATAATGCAGGCTCCAAAATGACCAAAGCACACAACTATCAACAAGGAACTCTGTAACAGAAAAAATTACAACCTGTATAAAGGCTAATGCAATATTAACCTACACCAGACCAGGAGAATTTGACCACAGAAAATCACCCATTCATTTGTCGTGCTGTATCAGACAAAATGCAGAAGGTGAGAGAAAAAGGACTGGCAGAGTGCTAGACTTGTCAAAGTGTCTAACAAGGCAAAGCACTGGTTGCACAGTGATTAGAAACCTACTAAAAGGAAGTGGTGAGGACAGGAGAAGAAAAAAACAGAAGAAAGATGGTCCTAACAACATCCAAAAATACTGCAAAGACCTTGACAGCTACCAAAGAACCCAGATTATTTCCAGATTATTACTTACTTTCATCAGACTTTGCTAAAAATATGAAGTGTGTCCTGCTGGCTTTGGCAATGACGTTGGAGTGGAAGACTCAGGAAATAATATGTAACTTTATTCAATTCCTTACATCATTTTGCAGTGAGTGGGGCGGATTTCTCCCTCATTGTAGGGATTGCTTTGCTGTTTTCATGCTGGCAGTGGCTGCGGAGCAGCTGAGGGACGCTTCCCCAAGTGCTGCAGGGACCCAGGCTGGGGAGTGCTCCCACAGATAGCAAACAGGGCTAACAGTCCTTATTTTGCTTGCATCCTTGTAACTTGGATGTTGGTCCTGCCTCTTTGTTAGCAGAAAAAAATAAAGCTTTCCCCAATGCCCTCTGCAGATATAAGCTGGAAGCAGGCATTTTCTGTAAGCACAGACATAAAAATAACAAAATGTCTACTTTCAGCAGGAGCGTGAGCAAAACAGCAATTATTTGATCATTTTAAAATTATCTTTATTAGCTTTGGCAAATACAATTAGCATTTTCTTTAGTTATGAATGATCATAAATACACTTAGATGTATCTACAAGTAAGTGTACATAAGACATAATAGCTTGAAATATAATTGAATCTCAGAGCAGTGTGTCTTTTTCTGAAGAAAAATAGCTCTAGATTTCATAAATATGAAATTTAAAAGAAAGCATTTTCCAGAAAAATATTCTTGTTATATCAAAAATTATTTATTTTACTGCACAAAATATACTGTGTTTTTTTTTTCCCCTCAGTGGATTTTTGAGTAGTAGAAAGACTATTTTAAACGAGGCAGTTTTTTAGGTTTTGGGGGGTTGAATTTTGTGTTGTTGTTTCTTGTTTTGGCGTGGACTTTCTAAGAGGCAAATCCAGCTTTCTCTGAACATGATGTACTCATGATGTTGGAATTAGGAAGATCAATTACAAGCTGTCAGATCCAAGACTGTGCCTGATTAGATTGGACAGGCATTTTAATTTTGCTTTCCTCTACTTCTATAAGCAGCGTACAAGCAATATTTCTTTTCTTATTAGGACAAGGACATATAGACTTCATTCACGAACAAGATATTTAACCCTCATGTCTGTGAGTTTGATTTCAATAATTACAGAGCCAAGGGCTGCACATTATATTATTCAAGTGCTACACTGCTGAACATATGGGAGGAAAACATGGAGAATTAGCTAGAGCTTTATCTAAAAACATCAAGTTTATGTTAGCATGAAAAGTCATAAAACTCAGAATTTACCTCCTCCTTTAAAGGCCCATTTCCTTGCAGAAGCTGCTCATTCTTGCCCATCATGGTTTCACAGCTTCTTTCAAAAGTGTTCTGCATCTTCTCATCGTGGTGCCTGAACTGGGACCACTATCAGCCCCAGCAGATCATCACAGGATGCAAAAGCATCATCTCCTTGCCCTGACCTGAAGGGTAAAATAAACATTTATACCAGAGTTTTAATCCAAAGGAAAGCAAATTATTTTTAGTCTGAACATGGGACATTAGTAGCATTCTGTCTAGTAGCAGTCCCCATTTCCTCAGACTAGCACATATATGGGCTGAATTCATAACACCTACTTCATATGAAAAGGAAGGACGTGTTTAAATCTGGACTACTCAGATACAAACAAATCCATTCAAAAATTTTAGGTGCTGTTTAAGGTTTTAAGATATGAATAACAAGAGATGAATTCTTAATTGCTTCTCTTTTTTTTTTTTTCAGTTAAAACTCCTCACCTCCCATATTCAATTTACATTTCAAAATTCACTTCTTTCTTTGGTAAGCCTGGCTCAGGTGGGCCTGGCTTGTCAGTAAAAGTAGATACTAGAGGAAAAGACAAAGGAATAAGCCGTGATCTTATGTTTGATATTTAATTATAGTGTAGACAACTAGGCAGGAAGTAGCTACAGAAACCTGGGCCACTTCTGTGGAAAAAGAAAGAGAAATGTATTAAAACATGTACATGAAAGAAAAATCTATCAGCAGACCAGACTGTGAAACTACTACTTACTCTAACAGCAGGTGGTTTAAAATTACAGGTTTTAAAGCTGTCATTTGGAAATAAAGAAAAGACTACTATCATTGTTTAGCATCAAAGAGTTTTATAGGATTGACATGCCGTCAGCAAGTGAAGCATGATTGCTTTAAAGCATATCAAATACAAAGCAAAGCAGTCAAAAATTTGGGGGGGGGAGTGGGTAGGGTTTCAGAAACAAAAAGCTCATGAAATCACATTTGGTAGATCACTATGTTATTCTGGAAATACAAGTGTCCAGAACTGTATTTCTTAAAGGAAATTAATATTTCACTGCAGAACCAGAAAAGTACAGTTTCTTCTAGAAACCTAAAATTAAAATGGGCCCAACCAAGAAGTCAGATCAACTTGTGAGGTAAAAATCCAGACCACATATAACAGAAAAAGTTTTCTCATTTGGCTAGTCTGTACTATGAGATAGTCAAAAGCTGAATATACTGAAATGTAATTAGCTAGAAGAAGCCTGGAATTACATGATGGACAGATTAACTGTCACCCCATTTTCCTCTGCATACACTGAATACTTTCTATCAGGGAAAAATGCTTTCAAACGGAAATGCAATCATTGCTACATTTTCAACCACCAGTAGGAACTCTGGGTCTATGTTTAAAAACCAAACATTAAAAATTAAAAGCATTTTAAAACCAAAACACAAATGTGTTTACTAGTTGTTGTGAGTAAGGGCCTGTAACTTTCAGAAAGAACCTTGGAAAAAAAATCTTAGACTATGAGTGCACAATACTTTATGAATATATATTGCTCTGTTCATTTCCATATTGACAGTGAAAGCAAAACACAGAAGATACGCTTGTAGTAATAAATTACTGCTTTAATTATATGCATATTTCTAAATTATGGCATTTGCAAGACTTTCCATGACAGTTGCATTCAAGTTTGAAAGGACAGATCTGGGAAAACAGAGAAACATTGGCAGACAACCATGACTACACAATAAAATTAATGACAAAACTCAGTAATTCATTCAGATTTTGTCTCTGCTGAATTTGAAATTCTCTGAAGTGAGATTCTGTTTTTCTCAACAAAAACAACCACCAGTGAAAAAGTATTAAGGTGCTAAATTGTGATCACTTTCTACAGTAAGGATTAGTATTATGTGGATTCCTGTTTGCATTCTGTTTGTGCTTTGGCTAAAAGGTAGATTTTTTTTTTTTATTTCAAATCCAGATGATGAGGTTCCCCTCTCAAATTGCATGGTTTCTAAGTAGCACAATCAAGAGAATTTAAAGTCTCACCTGATCATTTGCCTAATTTCATTTACCATGAAAATACCTTGAGAAAGGAAAGAACTAATCAGAATTCAGTTTAACCTCCATTATCAATGAGGGGGAAAAAAAGTAAATTGGCTGCAAATGTCTAAAATTGAAAAGTTATTAGTTTCATATTAGCAGATGACACATTTTGCCTGTTCTTCTGAGACATGAGGAAAGGAATCAGCATTAACTTTTTTTAATCTGATAATTTGATTTTTCTCAAAATGTAGAGGTCTATATACACTTCTGATATCTACATATCTCATTATTTTCCTACTACATCTAAAGATCCACACTGAGATTTGTGTTTGACATTAAAAGTACACAACACAAACACACAAACATTTGCTCTACATGGCAGGGCAGAAGCTCAGAACGAAATCTCCCACTGTGGTGCCCTTCTGCAGCAAGCCATTCCCCTCCTGCAGGAAAACAAGCCTTGATACCAAACAGGGTTGCACTTTTAGTGGCAGGGTTGTAATGCTAGTGGCAGGTAATGCTCTTCTAGTTGTAAGGCATTCAGCTCCACCAGGTACTGCCCCATTAACTTGTTGGCGGGAAAAGGAGGAAGCAAAAACTCAAATACAACCTTAGGATATAGCTGCAATTTTAACCAAAGATAGTAAAAAAACCTACTACTGCCTTAGAACTGGACTTCTAGTTTGAACACGAAGTCATTTTAGGTAACCTCTACATCAATTTGAAGCACATTTTAGATGAGTATAAACTACTGCACGACAAGAAGCCTCTGAGAAGGGCAAAGGTTAGCATTCTTCTGCCTGCTTTAATTAAAAAAGATAACTGGCCATGAGATGACTAAGTAAATACCAGAGACAGCAGGATAAAATCCCTGTAGTAGAAGGACATCTTGGAGAATTCTTTTAAGTGTTTTCAAAGTTGCTCGGATTTATTACTCCACGATTTTTTCCAAGAATTCTCCAAATTATTCACAATAAAAATTAGTGAACATGGTGGGAGATGGTAAGCATCCAGATGAATGAAAAAGTATAAATATTTCCTCCCTTAAAAAAAAAAGTTTAGGAGCAATGACGATACTGCAGATCAGCCATATGAACTTAAATTCATAAAAAATACAGAAGCAAATATTTAAACAAGATAAAGCCTTTGGAGAACAAAAAAAAATCAGTTGAAAGTAACTTTATCATGACAGATAAGTCTAGTTTACTTCTATGAAACAAGTAACATATCTTTAAAATGTGGACAAACAACTGAAGTCTCATCTCTATCTTAGCAAGCTCTTGACGTGGTCATTTCTGAGACCTAATCAAAAGTCAGTCATGTCCTTCATGAGGCCATTATAAGGAACATGCATAACAGATTGGAAATATACACTATCTTCCTTTAGCACATTTAAATGTAATGACTCATGAAAGACAGATCTGAAAAGGTCTGTTCTACATCCAACCTCAGGTACTGACAGATCTGAAAAGGTCTGTTCTACATCCAACCTCAGACACTATTTTCATTAGTGACATTACAGGTGCAAAGCAGATTGGAGAATAGAACAAGACAAAAATTGAAAAGGTCCTGAAGCTGAAGCGTCTTCAAAAAAATAAAAAACCCACAAACTACTATATCACTTTTAAACTGTAAATGAAAGGAACTTTTAGTCTTGTAACAATAATTCAGCACAATTGGCTAGGTGAAAGCCCTTAAGGGTCATAAATTATAATGGATCCCAAGATAAACCTAAGTAAAGCATCATGACTGAAAAGTCAATCAGCCTGCCAAAGCACGAAAGGTGAAATATAACCTAGAGGGCAACTAAGTTAGTCTTTCCCTTTTATCAGCCTTTAACAAAGCTATCAGAACAGTAACATCCAGTTTGAGGTGTCACATCTCAAATCAAAGGAGTAGTTGGAGAGATCTTAACACAGTGGAGCAAGAATGCTGAGAGGATTTCAAGGACACAATCTGTGAGAAAAGAGAATGTACATCTCAGCCTGAAGAAAAAGGAAGTCTTCAATAAATCTCTACTAGAGAACGCAAATTACATCTTCCAGTCTGGAATATAAATAAAGAGAAACCAGAGTTTAAACTGGAACAAAGGACATTTAGGTGAACTAAGAAAACTCACTAGCTGAATAATCAGTCAATGCTATAGCTTTTCCAAGAGTGTTGGTGTAATATAATATTTGGGGCTAACTAAAACAATTAGATGAACAACACCTCAGAACAATTTTGCTTTCTATTTTGGTAAAAACTGAATGCAAACTTACAATGGAGACAGCAATGCACATCTTAAGAGCTCATTTTACTGAAGTCTACAACTTTGGCAAAACATTTCCTTACTGCTTTGTAGCCACAAAACCATTGAGCACAGCATTAAACTATCTCAGGCCTAAATCCCAATTGTTTTTTGGTTTATTTTCTTTTCTTTTTTTTATAGATGAGCACAATTTTCTGTACAACCCAGAGTTAAATAATCACAGTCTTTAATTTACCTATGGACATGAAATTTCTGCTTGGTTTCACTCACAGATCTGCCTATTCATAGTCACTATGCTCAAATCAATGAATTTTTAAAACAAACTAAAGTATAAAATAATTTGATAAAAAAAAACTATAAGCATTAGCATTCAAACCAAGAAATCTAGAACATACTCAGAACTGCAAAAATAGCTGCTACAAAAATGATATGAAAAAGGCATACCATGGAGACAATTTTCAAAATAGTTCCAAAAAATAAAGAGTTGAACAACTGTAAAACCTGAATGCTATTTTTTACAATTATATAACGGAATTTAAGCAAGGGGAAAAAGCCTGTGTTCTTCCTGACTTGTTCAGATTGTATACTTTGGGTGTTTACATCCTTTTGCATTTCTTCCCAACATATTCTTACACCCAACATCAATTCTGCATATTCCAGCAATCCATTAGAAACAAATAGGACAAACATACAAACTTGTGGCTTTGTTTTTGAGAGACAAATGAATGCTTTCTGATAGTACTTTCCTACTAGGATGTCTATGAGAAAGACTACATTTGACTTTATTTTAAGCAAGGGCTTTGCTTCTCTCAATTTTATGTTCTGCGTTAAACTTGGGAGTTTTTATATTGCCAGAAAATTTTCTCAGAAATTTTTTCCCCAGCAATTCTAGTGATAACTTAATGACAATAAAGTTATCTTCAGCACTGCAAAAGAAAGAGTAAACTCATGACCAATTTAAGAAGAAAGATTGTTAGCAAATGCATATTTTAGCCTCTCTTTACCAAAGTGCTTAAAGGTTTCTGTATGCCAAGAAAGATGAGATTTAGCATAAAAGCCTGATGTTTCATTCATACCGTGAAGAATTTTATAACAGAACTACCCATCAGCCAAAGGCTCATGTCCTCTACTAATAGAACACTGTAATTTCTAAACCAGAGCAATTTAAATCAAAATTTTAAGGGATGAGATTAAATACTAAGTAAAGATTTCCATTCCCAATCAGCGTGTATGCTTTTTAATAAGTGAGTGGCTACAAAAACATGGATTTTTAACAAAGAAAGAAAAGCAAGCAAAGAGGAAGTATATACTTTGGAAGTAGAAGATTGAATACGTACTTTGGATTTCAAGCTGCATATCTTTTTCAAACCTTGCAGCAACTTAAACTACAGCAAAACATTTTAGTGCATATCAGTGTAATATTTAGAACTGTGTAAACTAATTTGCACATCTTTGTGACTTCATACAATTTCAAAACACAGTCTGTTTCATGAAGGTCACAAGCAATCTGACATACAATCCTGTACTACATCTATATTAAAATGACTGCTGCCCATTCATTAACATAAACGAGCTGGTCTGGATGGTCATGCCCAAAGAGTGGTGGTGAATTAAATTAAATCCAGCTGCCTACCAGTCAAAAGTGGTACTACACATGGCTCAGTATTTGGGCCAGTCCACAGTCCGGATGAGGGGATTTAGGGCACCCTCAGTGTGTTTGTAGATAACTCTAATTTGGGTGTTACCCCTAAGTTGCACCTCCCTGCAGGGGAGGTTTGGATTGGATTATAGAAAAAAAAATTTCACCAAAAGTATTGTGAGACACAGGGTTGCCCAGGGAAGAGGTGAAGTCACCATTGCTGGAGGTATTTTAAAGATGCTTAGATGTGGCACTTAGGAACATGGTTTCATGATGGACTTGGCAGTGTTGGGAAAATGTTTGGTCTCAATGATCCTAGAGGTCTTTTCCGGCCTAAGGGATTCTGCATCTCATAGATGTAACAACCTTTCTCACAGAACCAACAGCATCAACTGAGAAATGTCATCTGTCATCCAGAGTGACAAACCATTCTTTAAACATATTTATTATTAATAAATAACATTGTACACATTTTTCAAAGCATGGCCACTCTATATATCTTATTCAGTTGAGTTCACACTTCTTTATCAATTACCCTTGTACTAGACATTGCCTGACAAGTGGAAGATTAATGGAAGCAGCATTGACTTGATGAATACATAAGATAAAGACATTATTTACTTTGGAAGTTAACAGCAATATTAGCGTAAAACAGCAGAATAGCCATGTGCCCTGAACCACGTGCTTCTGGAGCTCAGTGGTTTGCTTTCAGGAGTAACTCACATTCATTGCTAGTTCCAATGCTGTTACAGGGCTGTATTGCTACAGGATATACTTGACATGAAGCCTTTATAATTTCAGAATTAAGTTTTTTAAAAAGCACTGCTTTTGTCAGAATTAAATTATTATATGAACTGAAAGTTTATTGCTAGGAGCTGACAGTACTCTACAACATTGGAAGGATGTTAAATGACACTTCAGGAGCACAGGTCTGCTACAAGAAGGCTCCATGATTTTTTTTAATCTTAATGAAACCTTATGCATTTTATGAGTCAAACCAGGATCGTAGAATTATTTTCTTTTGTTATGCTCTTACATAGTACTCATGGAAATCATGTACAAGCATGTTAATCAAAGTATCTTTCTCTATGTCCAAGTCATGCACTGTGAATGCTTGCTACTACATGATGCTCAGTATTCCAAAACATGGGTTTATCCATCTTGGAAGCCAAGACTGAGCCAAAATACTGCTTCCTGACTTTAAGCACGTACTTATTTATCTGGGGTTTTTTTTGGCAATCCTAAATTCTTTGTCTCAGTGGACTACAACAAATGTGTTTAGACTAAGCAAAGCCACCAAAAATCAATATTATTTGCTCTTTTCTTTCATCACTTTAGTCACAAGTAGCATTGCCTTGGTAATAAGTAATGTCCCTATGCACTCTACAGTCTTAAAAGAAATTATTTCTACACCTATTATACAAAATATTATTGTGGGAGTGGGATTACTGATGAAGAAACAGCATCTTAAAACAAAAGTCTTGAAAATCTTCTGTAAGGTTTTCCCTGATAGAATATAGTTAGCATGTCCAGTGTTCATAAGGTAGAATAATGGAAATAAAGAGAACTACTGATCTGTTCACAAAATAAGCCCCCATCTGTATACACACACTCATCTACAACCCACACATCTCAGTGGAAACACTGTCGGACACAAATGATAACATGATTTGGGGGCCAATAAGACAAAGTATATATCTATTCTTTGGAGGATGCATATACAGTAGAAATAATGGGGGTGGGAGAGTGGAGGAAAAGGTAGGAGGTGGCAGAGAAGAAGTCCAGATAAAACTGAGTGTAGAGAAAGTATCAAAAATGGAAAAAAAAAAAAAGTCTCTGTCAAGTTATCTGTTGTTATCACGCAATTGCCATACTTAGAAATGAGCTTATAATATTTCCCTCCTGTTTCAAACAGGCTCTTAAAGCCTCTCCAATTACTTAGAGGCTTTTTTCCCAGGCTGGCAAAATCTTGATGTAAATGCAAAATTAGAGGGAAGACATTTTTTTGGTACAGTAAGGTCCAGCTGACCTTCAATAGGCTGGCTTCCACCCAACTGCCCTCCATTTCCAAGTCAGACCATGACACTGGGATAGCCATGGATCTCCAACTTAGCTCTATTTACCATACAACTGCTTCCAGTATTGCCACCAGCATCTTTTAGCACTCTCCCATCACTCAGTGCTATTATTTAGAAACTTCAGATTTAAGACTGAATTCACGATTTTACTAACCCTGCAATGTGGGGAGTTTTTCAGACTATTCCATAGATGAGCATGATAAAGCTATGTTTTCATCCAATAGAAAACTCTTCTTTCATCCATTCCTAATTTTTGCCTTAACAGTAAAATTTGGAACACTAGTCAAAGCACTGAAAAAGCAGTATTAAGCTGTTAGATTGGAGGTTAAAAAAAAAAATATATATATATTAAGTTAGCAAGAAAATGAAACTGTTTTAAACAAAGTCCCAGGACACTGTTTCTCTCCAGTGTTTCAGCACAGTTCACTCTTCCATAGTGTAAGTGGATCATCACAGTTGCAAGGTATCAAGTCGTATGAGAAAGATAGCAATACAGTGATTGGCTAGCATTAGTATTTCCCTGGGAAACTGTTTTGTTATTAACATGGTTTAGAGTCACTATTTCTTTGCTATTAAAAGCTCTCCAAAACTTGTAACACTATTCAGTTAGAACTCTGGGGAAGTTTGATATATAAGTGACTGTTAAAGTGTATTTCTCTCCTGTAGTTCCAGACAACAGCCCAATACTTGGTGACACGAAGACAGACATATTGTGTTTCAGACATAATCTGAAAGATTTAACTTTTACATCCAAGTATTCACAAATAGCCTCCAAAATGGTTGTTAAAGCCTAATTTAACAGGAGACAGAAAAAAACATAGTGACCTTTTCCTGAATTATTGTTAATTACAAATTTTCATCATGTTTCCATCTTCTCACAAATTGTAGCCCACAAGTAATGAAAGTACAAGGTTTTACAGCAATATTTTTACAATAAGATTAAGCAACAGTTGAGCGTAAAAAATGGACAATGTTGGTTTAACAAAGAGAAATTACTGAAAATTCAGTTCATTTTAACATTATGCAACTCTTCTTTTTAAACCTCACATTGCTTTCACTGGAGACACTCAGAAGCATTGATTGCTTGAGTTCAAGATGCACTGTGTCCATATGCAAAGCATTTACAATAGTATTCTTATTCTCTTATTCAACAGAAAAGCTGAAGCTCTTGTTCTTTTTTGTAAATTCCAATGCCAGTGCAGTAAATACAACTCCTGTCTCTGTAATACATGCAGTTCTTGCTTCTCAAAATAATCACAATCTTTTGAACAATGCTAGAAAAACCTTCTGGAATGGGGTCCATGTCACCCAGATGCCATGGCCAATGTCACAAAACTTTGTCCCATATCATGCATACCATGTGTAAGCCATGACAGCCTGCTTGGCTAACCTGAGCACCCACTGCCATGCCTAATCTAGCCTCTTCAATACTTTTGACAGAAGAACTCTGCCAGATGGAAAGGGAAGCTAGATTAAGGTAGAGGCAAAACTGTAGACAGAGTCCTAGACCTAATCATCATCCAGCACAAATCTTACTACAGTGACTAAACCAACAGATTTCAGAGGACAGGCTGCACATTTAGGTGGAAATTTGAATCTCTGTATACAAATATTTCACTGTTATGACTACTTATTTTGATTTATTCTTTTCAGACAAAGTACAGGCTGTCTCTTTCACTTATGTTCAATGCAATCAGTATCTCATGCCTCTTTACCTTTCCAAAGTGATACACACGGAGTAACAATTTACTACATAATTCTGCCTTCCTAAGTTCACTGTACTATACAAAGTGTAAGAACCACATGCACTTTTTTTTCTATGTGAGTTCCCACTTTAAACATACTGTATTCATTTTACCTAAAATGGATATTGTCACACACTGCAAGTGAGATAATCTAAAATTAAAGCATTACAGTTCCTACACTGTCACGTGTGATAAGAAAATTTCCATGGTGACAGGAAAATTCCCTTTACAATATTATAACAAGACAGTAAATCTAGCACTTCTTATAATTTGATAGTTATATAAGCAACAATAAACCATATAAATATATGTACCTATTACATATGGAGGAGGAAGGCACAGTCACACGTGCTACAGAGCTCCACCTGTGCATTACAAATCTTCTCATTTTCCTGGATACTCAGTTGGCTTTATTTTCTGTTTGGTGTCCCAGTAAGCACAAAAACCAGTTAAGTTCATAAATATAACCAAACTCAATTTTGAGCAGATAAAACCCTCCTGTAATACCAAGGGAGAATTTAACTCACTGGTGTTTGCTGAAAATGCTGAAATAGCTCAGGTCACATAGCTGGAGTTTCTGAAGGACATAGCCAAATAATTTTTGCCCAGCTTCACATTTCGTGAGAGCTCTGTTTTATAGTCCCAATTTAAACACGATTATGTTTGGCGTTTGGCTGGCTGTACCACACTGAAAATTGAGTTTTGATTTAGCACAATCATTTTAACTAAACACAACCTGTGGTTCAGGCACAGATGGATTAAGCGTGATACCTCATCAACTAGTAATGCAATGTTAAGACTAAATTTAACATTCAAAGCTGATACTTTAAATACACTCATTTCTCCTTGCGCAGAAAATCATATACACAGCTACTTTTGAATTTTTCTTGCCATCACAATCAATCCTGATCTTCGGCAGAAAAGCAAGCACCTTGTTCAGGAAAGATTACCATCTGTAATAAGAACACATAGTATATATTCTTCAGCTGTAAGTTAGAAAGAAAAATATAAATTCTGTAATTTGTACTAAAAAGTGGAAGACTATCTTTTAAGTTGCCAATTTTCAATAATTTTTTTTATTGATCCCACTTAGTGTTTTGTTTTGGCTTGTTTGTGGGTTTTTTTTAATGCCTATTAGTCCTTAGAAGAACAACATTCCTTTTGTCATATTGTCATAAATAGTGCATAAATATTTAAAATTATACTACTTTGCTGAGCAAAAGGGAAATGCCAAGAGTTATAAATTTGTTTACTGCAAACTACAATACGTGTCCTTCCACCTTAAGCAAATATTATAACCACAGAAATTATTCAGCATCAGGAGAAGTCCAGGCACTAGCTTCAAGATTAATATTTCCTAGACTTTGCATTGAAGAGCCCCAGTAATGAGCCAGTGTTGTAAGGCTTATGTTGACCTTCCACTGAACAAAACAAGCAGCATCTTTGTCCTAAGGATCTCACAATCTGCCTTTTATACTCATTCATACTGTGTTAAAAATGCAGCTGCCAGAAATTCACAATTAGCATTTCTTTTTTTTTTTTTAATAAGCTCTTCATTTGCCCCCCCACCCTTAGAATCCAACCAGTATCACACAAAAGAGAAGTAGAGTTTCTGTACACTGAAATGCAATTATCATGACTAAACCACAATTTCAAAAGATAAAGAGATTGAAGTTCCAGGTTCTCTGTTTCACAAAGATAACTTTTAGGATGGTTTCTTTCAAGATACAGTTAAAAGTAGGGTATGGAATCTTGAATACACAAATTCATACATCTTCAACCCTCAATTTGACCATAGCTATAATTAATCTCGCTATATTCAGAACTATTTCCCTATGTTCTGCATGTCTATTAAAGCTTGTCTTTAGTTTTATATATTATACTTGCCTCAGTCTCTAAGTGGGTAGATTTATTACACTTACTTGTTGAAAGGCTTTCATTGTTCATGCTGTAGCTTGATTCATTCTCAAGTTTTTAAAGGTCAGGTGCAAACCCACAAACAGCTTGACAAACAACCAACCTTTGTAGATGAATATCAGATTTATGTGATATTATATCATTGTCATACTCTTGTAATTTGCAACAATCTAGTTCATGACGTGTCATTTAAAGATATGCAGGTCCTGAATTATTCATGGCTTCAACACCAACGAAGTGTTCAGAGCTATCCTCATTTCTTGGATACCTGTTCTAATTTAAATAATGTCAATTTCAAGTAATCAATGGAGAATTTAAACTGATAACCAAGATCACATCTGAATTTGAGTGTTTTTTTCCCAATTACATGGTGTCCATTAAAGTAGTTCAACAAAAGGTACTCAGATGAAGTTATCTATATATTGACTATATAGCATAAGTTAGCTATATATTGATCATGTTTTATTCATACCTGGAAGAAATAGGAGTATAGCATCATTGTGGCATTATAGTGGATATAATTTTCTTTTACATGTGACACACATGTGCAGACCAGCCAATAGTTTCTAGCATAAGTGTTGGGCACTTCGTATGACTGGAGATTAGCAAGTTACATAAAGAAAACCTGGCAACAACAATCCATGAGAATTTTCCACTTACATTTCATAAAGACTGAAGGTTATTTAGGAAGAATATGTGACAATGGTGAAAACGCTGGGCCCATGCCAGGTCTATATCTCTAATCCCAACCCTAGTAATTTGCTGTATCATAAGTAATTTTTAGTAAATCATTCTATATTTCCAACATAGAATATTTCTATAATGAAAATATCTATTTCCATATTTCTATATTCTAATATTTCAATAGGAAAGCTATATTTGTTTTATTTATATATGTTGACTGAGAAAAATAAACACAGAACAAGATCTTAATACTTTGATATGTGGATTAAGAGAGTGGGAGTCAGAGACCACATACTTATGTGGTTTGGAAAAGCCCCAGGTAAGAGCACAAAGAAATTACTTATCCGAAGATATCTTTACCCCTTCAATGAGCATAGAATCATTTGAGTGATATTTAGGATATTTAGAATTAATACTCTATTCAGCGTTATATTTTTTTTCTTTAATGTATGGCCTTGCATCTGTACAGTGATTAGTATTTCTTATAGAACTTTTTTTTTCAGAAGTCACTTGACCAGTTTCTCAGCATTGTTGAGTGAATTATTGATCTCAGTTACTGAACGCTAGTGATTAACATTGATCACTGCAGAATCCTTTGAAAGTGCTGTATTTCTTCAGTATAAAATTGATATCTTTAGACATTGCAGTGTCAAAACAAACAAACAAACAAAAAATCTGAAATATCCATGAAGTTTCTACTTCAGGAACAATGTCAGAATGGCTTTTGGAAATCACTTAACAGAACTAAATGCTCCTAACAGCCCTGAACAGTGGCTGGCAAAGATTTCAAACACTAGAATAGGCTACAGTGACAAACATGTGGAAATGAATAACACCTTTCAACCATCCCTCACGTTACCTTTATATGAAGAAATTCATCATTTCCAACAGAAACATGACTATGGAATTTCCTTGAAAGTTCATTATATACCCCACTGACTTTAGGTTTATAGGCACTTGCAAGCCCTTTATCCCATACCCAAAAGCATGACTGTTACAAAAGGAGAGGGGATGGAGAAAGGAATACAATACATTGATACTACTGCAGTGCACATACTATCATTTATGGGAAAATTTGTTTTGTGCAGAGAAATTGATTTTCAATCCACCCTTGGTTTTCTCAGGAGCATAGAGATTACTTGAATTTATAAATTTACTAATGCATATTATCTCATGTCTCCCCTTTACATTGTATGTTTTAATCCTATTAATTGTGAAGTAATCATGAGACATATTTTCTATTCATGATAACTGCATATCAGCTTTTATGGAAAGCAGTAACTTGTTCTCATTTGGACTAGGAATATTTCATAGCATAAAAGGTAATCTCAAAGTTCTTAAGCTTCATCCACAGCAAGCGTAACATACCAAAACTGATTGGTTTTTCTAGGAAATACTTGTCAGTCTACCGTTTTTATCCCAGTGTTCCAAATTGCTTCAGTTCTTAAAGATTTTCTTTAAATAAATAAATAAATAAATAAATAACAACTCCATGGGGCTTTGACTTGCCAGTTTCTTAAATGTCAGAAAGATACCAACTTACTCAACATGACCAAGCTAGCACTGGTCACAATTACAGACAAAGATCAGAGGCATGCTAAGATGTTGGGTGATGCCCATAATATATAGTAATAAACTACTACATTTCAGCTGGAACTTCTAAAAGGTGTCATTCTTTCTTTCAGTTTTATTTCACTGTAAATTTCAAGCACAGAAGAGCTGGCAGTCAAAAAAATACAAGGGTACAAAAATCTTATGTCATTAAAGACAAAGGCAACTGTAATCCTACTTTAATTTACTTGCTAGGCTTCCCACCTTGAATAACTGACTGTGACTTCAGAGGAAATCACATCTCATGGGAAACACAGGATGGCCAAGGAGCTACAGGAGTAAGAACCACCTGAATTTGCTCTCAAGACAATACATACCCATTTTCAGAAATTAAAAGCTTTGGTTTATGATATTGCTTGTTTTATTGTTTTGTGATATTATTGGTTTTCTTGTTTTGCAGTACAGACTCAGGAACAGATAAAAGTGCACGAAAGGACAAATTCTCTAATAACCACTTCAGATAGGTCAGCTAGTTAAGGATACTCTTATTGTTCATTTATTAAAGGAAAAATACCTTGAGTTGGCCTTTCAAACCTAGCATATATTGGCAGAGTCCTCTTGGCTAGGTACTAAGGTTATTAGTGATAAAATGTACCCTGAGGCTCAGGCAGGCATATGCATATATGTCAAGCTTACTGCTGTTATAGAAATTGGCAGCCCTGAGATCCAGCTGAATAAAGACTATCAGTCTCCTTCAGTTTTTTTCATTACTAGACTCTCTAGCATTCCTTCAATGCTTTTAAACTGTTTGCTCTCCTCACAGCATTTTAATATGTTTCTTTGACAGGGGCCCTAGAAAGGCACCATTATTGTTGCAACTGCACCATATACCAGTCCTTTCTACTTAAAAAATAAAAATAAAATTCTGAAGTACAAAGAACACAACTTTAAGGAAAGAGGTCACCTTAGATCTCTGTACAGAGAAAGAAGCCATTTCTGGAGAGCCCCAGCCACACAGGGCAATTGTGCCACACCACTGTCCTACCTGCTATTCCAATACCACACGCTGGTGTTTGGGTTTGTTGTTTGTTTGTTGTTGTTTTTGGTTTTGGTTTGGCTTTTTTTTTTTTTCTGTAGAACAGCAGTAGAGCTATTAGAGAACACACTCCTGGCTCAGGCACAAGGAACTTATCATAATCTTAATGTGTTACGCTTCTAGGCTGAAGTAGCCATCTGCCTGCATGCTTTTAGCCTACTTCAATTACGAGAGAACACAATTTAACTTAATCTTCAATGTAAAAGCTAAATGTGAGATTACACGATTTAGCTCAAATCTGAAACTAAACTGCATTATCTCTCAGTTTGACAGGGAAAGCACCCACCCAACTAATGGATAGCAAAAGTTAGCTGAAGGGAGAAAACTTGCTAAGCCATTGCAAGTCAATCATGTTAATGAAAGGTTTAATTTAATGTGCTTTATAGCATATCTGCAGCTGTAAATGCAGTTAAGCATGCATTCATGAACAGGTACTCCAGCTCAGATGAGGCATAATAATTCACAAAGCTGTGTAGTTCATTCATGACGCCTGACAGATCATATAACATTCACATATACTCTAGGATGAAACATGGCTAGTTTGCAAGCTGAAAAAACCTGAAAAAGCCATGTACAATGTTCAACCAAAGACAACCCTACTTTTTCAAGGAAACTGCTCATCTACGGTTAGTAGACTATATGTAGTTTATGGAAGATTTATTAACCCTTCAAATTTGAGGATCCTCTTTATACAGCAAATAAAAACTACATTCAATTTTACTGTACACAGTACATGGTTCCAGAGTCACATGCTGTATTCACTAAGGTTGTGGTGAATCTCCATCACATTCTGAGACCATAAAATGATTGGTTATATCTCAAAGACATGGATGTCTACTCAATTTTTATAAGATAGTGGTACCTGTAAGAAATTACAATATCATTTTACACACTCCTATACTTAAAAAACTCAGCACATAAGGCATAATACACTGTGCAAAACCATTCTTATCGGAATTTTAAAATATTACAAAGAAAGGCAGCTCCTCTAGTATTAAGTTGTTGTGCCTAGAAACAATTAAGTTTCTTTCAAATAGTTGCTATTTTATCAGATACTTTCTTTGAACTTACATAGTTTGGCCTATTTAGGAGACTCATTCAGAGGTCCTTGGGAAGCAGCCCTTTAAAACACAGGAGTTCAGGAAATGTGGGCATGCTTCAAAACAGAGATCTTGAGGGCACAGGAACAGACTGTCCCTGTGTGCTGAAAGATGAGTCGACAAGGCAAACATCCAGCGTGCATGGGCAACGAGGTTTTGAAGGAACTTAGGAATAAAAAGAGCTTGTATTATCTTTGGACGGAGGGTCAGGTCTCTCAGGAAATACTTAGGGGGGTTGCTGGGTGTGTATGAAAGATATTAGAGAGATCAAAGCTCTGTTCAAACCTAATTTGGCAACTTTTGTAAAGGATAATAAAAAATATTTTTACAATGGCAAAAGGAAGGGTAAGAACCTTTGTTCTCTACTGGATGATACCTGAAACTTTCCAATAATACTACAATTATCTTGTTGCAATGAAAAACACTACAGCTTATTCTAGCATTCCAGTCAACTAATAATGTGACAATACTTTATTTTTAAATAAATCATAGCATTCTTGACCAGGTTTGCCCTAAGCTTACTTCACAAATTTCTGCTACAACACAGCTGATGCTGGTCCTTTATGCCAGTTATTTGGAGCCAAATTATGATGGATTATCAGGCAACAAGAGCTAAAAAAAAAAATGAGCCAAGGCTTCTGTTCAGAATGAATACTTATAAGGCTAGAAACCACCAATACAAATTACTACACTTGCAGAAAAGTCTTCTGATTCAGGAGTGCGTGTAAAATAATGCATTTGTATATTAATATCTTTCCATAAGTATACATAGCTACCACCTAGAATAATAGCATTACCATCACAATTCTCCCATGTTTAAAAAAAAAAATAAAATCATAACAAAGGCCCAAACAAACCAACCCCAAACTTAAACATCTATTGATAACCAAAAGCATTCCTTCTTCCACTACAGTGACTTTGTTCTCCTCCTAAAGTCACTTGTTATCCTCCTAATTTTGAAGTAAATATACATGCAACTGTATCAATCTTATTCTAGTCTGCTGAGTTTTGTTGGACCAAAACATTTTCTAAGCAGGAAATATTCAGAATTTCTACACTCTTTTTCTTTTTGTCCAGGATGCGTTAACACAAGCTATTCTGCCATTCCTCTTCCCTCTGCCAGGTACAATAATCTTGCAACTTAATTCCATTGTTTTCTCTTTTGCATTTCAATTGTAACTGAAATGCTGCAGTGCAAAAAAAAAATAACTAAAGCACTGATTTTCTTCCTGTTTTCCTAGTGTTTTCTTCCTTCCTAAAAGTTACAAATACTGAAGTCAGCTCACTAAGCATTCCTAACAATTAAAGCATAACAAATGAAAACTGTTCAAAGAAAGATGCCATTAAAGAGCATTTATTCAGTATTATTAGTGTGTGTGAAATTATAAACAGGCTTTTGTGTTATTTATTCTTTTATTTACAGAACATAGCAGGGAATTTGTATGCTGCATTATCCTACGTCATAAAATTTAAAGTTACAGCCTCCATTTTTCATATTAATTGCCCAGTTAAGAGCTCAGAAGCTGGCTTAGTATTACCTGATCTACATTGAAAGACAGATTATTCCATATGGGGCTCAGCACTGGAAGCACCACTTGGGAAACTGCATGGACAAGGCTGGCTGCTTTGCTTTTGAAAAGAAGGAGGCCCCCAGAGCAGCCAGAAGTATGTAATTCAGGCTATTTTTACGGGCTATTTTTCCAGCTAACAGGTAGCATACTCACAGACAATTCTTGTTCTCTCCAGTGGGTATGAAAACACCTGATGGCCAGCATTAATTCTAAACTATTAGAAGTCTTACAGCATGTAGTACAGCTAGACTTTTCCAATTGATTTAAAACTACATTTTATTTATATGACTATCTCCCTTTTTTGCCTAATAACATGAAATATTTTATCATGTTGTACTCTTTACAAAGCTGAAAATTTAAGTCTTTTTAATGAGAATTTTTGGTGAACACAACTGATGATTTTCTTGGGTACAAGATCACCAGGTATGAGCATGCACTAGATATACAAGAGGTCTTTTGCTGTCAGAATTCCTCAGTTAAGAGAGGTAAAAAAAATGTAGACTCCAAATATAGCTGTTGCATGCCAAATCCATTTGCATAATTTAAAATTTTAATATCCAACAATTGGCCAAATTAAGTTCCATCATGTCAAAAATTATTTTGGTTTATGGAAGCATGACTGACCTTCAGATAACTTGAGCAGCTGCATTTGCCATTGAAATGCTCCAGCCAGGGTGGATGTCGTGGCAGGAGCAGCACTAGCATGGGTATCAGTAAAGTCATATGAAATAGAACACATCTCACACAGTTCAAAAACTTCCAACACCCAGCTCAAAGACCATATTTTTTAATGGCAGTCTACTTTTCCCCTCTTACATACTCCACAATTTTTATAGAATTTACCAATAAATTTGCCCTTTTTTGCTTCTGTTTCTACAAACTGCAATGCATATACTCCCAAAGAAGTTTTACACAGTATTTGCATTAACTGGAGCTTAAACAGACATATGAACATAATGGGGAGAGCAGAGGGAATCCTTCCTCTTGAGCACATCCTAGACAATGACATTTTATATCTTAAATGCCTAACACTAGTTATTCTAGAGCACATTAAAGTAACTTTTAGAAAATTCCTTTTATCCCAACACAAAATTTTCAATGTATGTTCATGCATATGTATATGTACCTTTGCAGGAACAATGAAGGCTTTCAGAAATCCACTTCTAAAACCCACACTCACAGGTTGCAGAACATGTGGATTGATCTTTCTGAATATTTGACTACCCAAATGCATCAGTGCAAGCCTCTGAATACTCTACAGTTTAGTAAGTCAACCATCTACAAAATCTAAATATGAATTAATGTCAGGGTTTGAAAGTAGTTGTAAAGGTCTCCTAAATCCTGATGAGTTGAGTGGATATTAAGAAAGAAACTGTCACATCCACTGTTAAAACTAATAAAACTAAGCAGAGATTTTAAAGGATAGAATATATATTCCAGAGGATAGAATACAGAATAAGCTACAAGTTCAGTATTATTCAATTCTTAAACTTAATTGTTTTACTACCTTAAAGAAAAATTATTACAAAATGCAATCAATGTATGTTCTATGAAGCACAAACAATCACAGTTAAGAGCCAAAGTATTTTCATATGATGCAAAAGTTAGGTGCAAAGTAATACAGATTCACCAATAGCATCCATGAAAAGGGAGTATGCAATAAATCTAGAAATTAATTCTCGTGCTTTTGAAAATAGAGTGTCTATCAGTTTCCAAACATTTTAAAAGAACTAAAAATACTTGAACACATCAAAGACCAGTTCTGCTTAATTTGTTCAAAATCCAGAGCTCAGGCCACAGTGGTTTTGTTACAATGATGTTAAGCATTAATTTTTCTTTATTACACCTTTAAAATCTCACTGTCATTTTTAGCTAATGTTTGTGACTAAAGATACAAGGTTTCTTAAAGAGTTAACATGTTTATTGGCTTCAGCTCTAAGACCCACAATGCCTTTTAGAATGTCTTTTTAATTAAATCTCTCATGACAAACAACTCAAATTAGTAAAATGGCTCCACAAAATGATCGACAACATACATAATGAAGACATTTAAAGTTGATTTCACTTGAAAACAGTTGTCACATTTTATATATTCTGGCTACAGTTAATTTCCGCATCAGGTATCCACAGCCTTCAAGTGTAATTACTTTTCTTATGTCTAATAAAAATAAATCTTCAAATTGAAACTTAAGGATATTTTCTACTGGATAAGAAGATAAAAACATAGCATTTAAGGCCCTAAAAATATAGAACAGCTATCTTTTTCTAAATGTATAGTTGTTTTATATATAGGATAATTAATGTTTCAAGTAGGAAAATCCATCCTCCACTGCTTGAGGTGTTTCTTATAAAAGCCAAAGTTAACTACCTAGAGATAAGGAAATTGCTCAGTATTCAAGGGAAAAAGTTTTTATTTCCCCCTCCAGCATTACCAATGGAGTTCAATACTTGCAGCATATCTATTGATATCAACAAGACTTTATTTCCTTTACTTACAGTTATAGAATCATTTACTCATAGTAGTAAATTTTCTTCTTTAGCAGTCTAGTATCTGACTGTAGATACTGAAGTATATTTGGCCAGATACTAAAATAAAAACTCAAAACATACAGGCAGGTATTAAAGCATTTCAGTTTATGTGAATTTTTTAGCTATCCACAACCTAGGCAGTAAGTTAAACATAAGCTCAGTCTGAACAAGCTCTACTTTAAAACCTACGTCTCCCTTTACTGCATTGTCTCACAGTTCAGTGAATTAATACATAAAGTGGATGTGAAGCTATTCATTTTTGCAGAAACCTACAGCACACGTCACACCCAGGCAAGTACCCCAACAGGAGCTGAAATGGGATCCCTGCTCTCATAGACCAAATGGGGATCCTTGGTGAGCCTATTCAGGACAATTAATGCTCATTAGTGCTCTCAGGGCACCCACCTTCAACTGTGTGCCTATCAAGTAGGAGGGGTTTTCCACCAGAGAGTTTTTTAAAACATACTTTTGTGTTTCCTTGTCACAGAATTATTTTTGTTTCATTCACAACCTCCTATCAAGGGAATACAGAGTTTTGGCTAAAGTAAAAAAAAAAAAAAATACAACATACTTAAGCATACTACACACTCTTATAATCCACAGAATTATATAAACCTTATTGCTTTCCAGAAAAATGTCGTAACTAATACAGAAATTAAATTCACCACTGCAGTTATAATGTAATGACATAGAGTAATAAATTTCTGATGTTACAAAAAGCAGCTCTGGCCATTATAATCATTTTTCACAGCTTTAATTACGGTTTTTTGTTTTTTTTCACTTAGTCCAGGTCATCAAGATATCTATTCACCTTTTCTTTCAAATTAGCTGCTTCTACTGGAAATAGATGGCTCAGGGTTGAGATTGGACTTTTTTCACCTTCTGGATGAATCAGTTGCTTCTCCATGCATGCCTGAGCCACTGCCTACCTCTCCCTCTGTAGGCATTTCCAAATGAAATTAAAGAAACAGGCACCAGGGATTCAAAGGATTAACCAAAGATTTTGGTTAGCTTGAGAACCATTACCAAGTTCCTCTTCTGTTGGTTCCTGCTCAGTCTGCCTTAGTGCTGTTACAGCTGGTGAATAATGACTCATTTATTAATAATAGCCTTGCTAATCTTCACAGCAACTGTTAGTAAAAGATCACTTCAGCTCTGAAAATGTTCGTTTTTCCCTTTTCTTGTTGTAACAAAATCTTCAATTGATGCAACAAGCAATTTAAAACACTTTTTTTATCTACATAGTTGGAATAAAAATGGGATGTTGCTTGCGATATAGTGTTTGTCTCACTAGATGAGAGAAAATTAATTCTGTCCATGTTACTAGAAGAGTAACATGCTCTTACAGCTTATGTTGTACATTTCAATTATTTGTATATTCAAAGAAAGAACAAAAGAACAAGCAGCATATAAGAGGTGAACTTTCATAGTAAAACTGTGAATGAGTATATATAAATGTATATAATGTATGGAAGTTACTGCATGAGGATGGTGTGCTGTTGTAAATGTCCTAGGTTCTGTATGGTTTCTAGATCTTTAACTTTTCTACCTCTGAATGTCACGGCTGTATCACGTTTTTATCTTATTTGGTGGGGGGTGTTTGGGGGATTTTTGGGGTTTTTGCATTTGTTTTTTTGTTTATTTGGTTAGGTTTTTTTCCAAGAGTAATTCAGAGTTGCTAACTCTTTTTACATGAACTACAGATGCCAACAAGTGTTGTTCTACATTTTTAAAGAATGGACACTTGAAAAGTAGGTGTTCTCAAAAATGAGAAACGTTAAAAATAGACGAGAAATAAATTTAATATTTAAATACTTAAGGTTTCTTACTACTGAGGTGAATGTAATTACAGCCAAAATAAAGAATTAGGTACAAAAGTTTTTATATAGATTTCAGAACAAAAATAATTTTGGAAAATATTTTAACAGAAAAAAAAACAAAACCCCGTGCTATAAAGCTGTGCTTCAAGGCATATTTATGCTTTGGCAAAAATATTCATAGTAGTAGGTAGGTCACCACAATAGCTGACATAATAAAGGTTAACAGCATAGAAGCTCAGCATTGCTGTGCACAATATGTAAATAAGGGTATTTCTATGCAATCTCCATAATTTTCATGCTTTGCATTAGTCCTCACCTACACCTACACCTGCTTTCCTATCTCATGTCTATGTTTGATATGGGGGGCCTTCTATAAAATGTCATTAAAAGTTATTACTCAGTAAAACATTACTGGTCATGTTCTTCAACACTAGGTTTTTCTTGCAGAGACAGACAGGTAAAGAAAGAAAGGGAAGCCACAGATCTTGTGTGAGGTAGATTAAAGGGGGAAAAAAAAAAAGCAAAAGCCAATGTTACTTTGTGTTTATTAGCCCATATAAAATCAGGCATTCATACTTGAAATTACTCCCTGTAAGAGTACCTGTGGCTGTAACAACATCATAAGAACAGAGGCTGCCAAAGTCTGATCAGCCCTGGCTGTTGTTGCTTGTGACTTGAAAAGGTCTCTAGATTTGTTTTCAAAACGTTGAATTCTCTGTTCCATGCCTGACAGATTTCTCTTCTTCTAGAGCAATGCTTCTACTGTAGTAACAGTGTAAAAATGCCTCCCCCAGTCTCACAAGATAGAAAAGCACTCTTTTTATTCATTAGTGTGTTATAACACCAAAGAAATGCTTTAGGAAAGATTTTGCTCTTCTTGTGCAAACCATGCCAACCTAGGTTATCCCCACCCTCTAGAAGTACCTGAACAAAAACAGTGCACAGAGGTCACATGTTTTTTCCCTTTGTAAAAGCAAACTCAACAAGACCTCAACATTCCAGCCTATACTGAACCTATGAATCAGGCAAGCTTATTTGGGACCCTTAATTAGTCCAGAACTTTTGAGCTGCAGTATGAAAGTAGAGGCCTGACCTTGAGAAGAGCATCCCAGGCAGGAAGCACATCTCCCAGGCAGCTTACACCTTTAATGCACTAACCTTAATTCTCAGTAATAGGTCAGATTCCATTTTTATGAAACATGGCAATACAGCTAAACATAAGCTTGTGTTCACACAGCCCATCTTCATTAATATAAATCTCTTTTCCCCTCTAAGAGGTGGCTTTATTTCCTTCAACATCAAAACTCTACAATTTCCCAGAGAGTGCATGAAAGTTGAAGGTGATCTCATGACAAAGCTGTCAGTAGCTGGCTTTGATAATAAAATTGCTGTCCCTCTTTCATCCTCCCTGGAAAAAAAATCTTTACATATTATCAGTCATTTGATACAGTTTTAAAGCATATTAGAATGATAATTCTTTATAATTCCAAAAGTTTTTATTTGGTATCAGAGACAGACCAAGTTAGTAAATTCCTTCCACCAGAGTATCGTGAAACATATTTCCTCTTTTCAAAACAATGGAGTGAACTGATTCCTGCTGCAAAAGACAAACATAAGTAGTACTTTTCCCACTGGAATTTTGAACACATTAATTTGCTATTCACCCAGGAATCACCTCCAGTTATGCACCTTCTGTTCTATTTTTTCAAGTAGAAATGATGAAACATTTTCAATAAATACATGCCAAAAAGTCAGTTTATTGTTTTCAAAATAACTGGAAATCTACATTTCATCACTCATTGGCATGTTTCTTTCTATCCGTCACAGAATTCATAAAGTTACATATTTATGACCAAACCTGGCCATGCTCTCCAGATTTATATATCGAATACAATCTCTTCCAATTTCAGCTTCAGTCAACACATTTAATACAGTGCACGCAATTCCAATTATTCTTCCACTGTAGCAAGGCAAATACAAGCTAAGATGCAAATTAGCTGATAAACATACAGCTCAAACCTGCACCCAAAACTTCCATTAGACCGCTCTAGAGAGAAATTTATAGATCAAGTTAGCTGACTAGTAATTTACTCATTTTAATTTTTTACAGGTTAATTTTGCCCAGACCAGAAACACATCTGTTTCAGTTAATTCAAGGTAATTCACTTAAATTATTATCCACTCTGAAATGAGTCAGCAATTTCAATGAGTGTTCCTTATGTATGCTGTCTATGGGAGTAATCCCACAGTCATCAGAAAACTCAACATTTTAACCACCAAACTGTTAAGGCACTGATAATTTTTGAAGGTCTGGTCTTACACTTAACTGAAATCTATTGGGAGTTAAGGGAAGCATTCATTCCAATCTTCACTGAATCGAACCATTAATATGAGCATATTTTCTGTAAAACACATATGACAGTATATCTATCAAGATGTCAATTAATATGAGCAACTAAGAGAACTTTTGTATTAAATATTAAGATGTACCTTACCCAGATAGTGGAATTGCCCCACAATTCTCTCTGGCTTTCCTCTCCCAGAGTTATATTTTATCACTTATGTCTATTACATTGTAAAAGTGTGTTTGCCTGAAGACTATCTGAAATCCTGTTCTCTTCAGTATCAGTTCACAGAGTAGACAGCATGACTAGAAATGTGAGGGCAAGAATCGAAGCAGCATTTAAGCAATCTGGAGATTTCAGTTCATTACATCCTAATACCCTTTCCTTAGGTTTATATGATTTTTGTAAATAATACATAATTAAAAATTAGTAAGATGAAGGGACTGCAAGACTTTGCATGGCAACCAACCAGGAATGATTCCATTCTTAAGGTAAAATTGAATTTTTTCTTGTTCAGAAGTAAACAAAAATAAAACTTGTGGGATTTTTTCTAATCCTTCCTCTTCACAGTAACCTCTTCAATATACACAATATTTTTGAACTTCTTTTGAACCAGAATTTCCAGGGTTCTGAAGCAGATCAGATATTAATTTCAGCAGCCTGAATACCTTGTTTTTAACAAACAAGAGGTATTAATTAACACCATTAAAACCTGAAAGCTGTTTTTATTTGTCAGATATTTCAAGATATATTTCCATTGATAGATTGCAATTATCCTCGTACAAGAATCAAAGCACATCAAACTTATATAAATATCTTATACTTAAACCTTATTCCAATTCACATAATTTTCTTCAAAGAATTCAGCTACATTGCATGGCAAATCCTTCATAAACCCAGTTAAACCTTTTTTGACATTTGTATGATAATCTGCCTTTTCTTAGTCAAGGATTTTTTGTCTTGACAGTTTCACTAACAAAGAAAATGACATTTTGAGGTGCTTACAGCAACTGAATTCCAGTTATAAGAGTAGCAAACCATGGGTCAGAACAGTTGTGTTTTATTCCCAGTTCTTTCAGTCATTTTCCCTGTAAACTAGGGCAAGTCACATCAAATCTCTTTTTTCTTTTGTTTGCTCTTTTGATTTACCCTTCTGGAAGCTCCTCAGAGAACAGACTTTCCATGTACCTACCAGTGTCCCAAGGAGGCCTCTCTCTCAGTGAGGTCTTCTGGGTCTTTCATGTTAGATTCTACATATTAAATTATGAATAGAAGATACTATTTTTCTTGTGCTTTGCAAATACATATGGGCAAAGTGTTAACCTTTTTTGCTAAAAAAAGCTAGGATTTTCAGAATCTGATATTGCGGGACTGCAACAGAAAAAAGAGTACTCAGTGTGGAAGAATGATCCTCAAACCTGAGCAGTTAATTTTACTACTTTAAAGAAAAAGTCCTTGCAAGAAAATTACAGCTACAGAGCAAGAAGAAAAAAAAAGTAAACTTGTTTACCACTTCTCTTCCTGTTCTTGATGCTGTAAGTAAATATTGCAGCGTAAGGACCAGTTCTAAGAGTCTGACTATTCTCTGTCACTAGAAAAGAAATCTAGATCTAATTTTTTGTTACAATGCTGTGAAGCTTACTTGTTACCAAAAATCAAGAATGCAACCATACCTGTTTAAAACTGTGTATTGCTGTACAACATTTTGATCTCAATTATGGAATTTGCTGATTTTTCCCTCCTATTGTAACAACTCTAATTTTTGCTATACTCAGATTACAATTTCCAAGAAATTTTCAGCTTGTCTGCATTAAGGCAAACAGTGTTGCTCTTTTTTTCCCCAACTTATTTGTCTTACAAAGGCTATAAGTAATTTAAGACATCTCTTGAGAGTAGTGGTGGGGGAGAAGAAACATGGGCAGAAAAGCAAAAGAAGTTATGAGAGAAAAAAAATTATCTCAGTTCACAGAAAAGCTCCGAAAACAGTTATATTCTCATCCAGACTGGGAAGGAAATACTACTTTTTGTATGCAACACCATAAAGCAGTAAAATTTTGAAATGCACTTGGCAGCTCAGTAGTGTATTTTCTGTTACCAGGTACAATTCAAAGAGCTGAACTGTTTGCCTAAGGGATACACCAGGGTTTTTGAAACAAAAATGTTTGAGGTATTTTTTTCCACTCTGTATGAGAGATCTGGTTCAGAAATCATCTCAGAATCTTCTTTAATTCTTAGGCTCAAAATAAACAAACCCTTACAGCCATGTCTAATTAATGGGTTCAAGAACGTTGAGTTTTGATTAATACAATAAAAAGAAACCACCAAAAGCAAGCTGAAAAGACAACAAATTTAGATAATTTAACCACAACAAAAGGCTGGAAAACTTGGGTATTTTATAAAAAGAAAAGAATTTTTTTTTTTTGTGAACAGTTCAAATATCAAAACTAGGCAATAATTTAAAATAACATGTTTTCCTCCTCCGAAGTAAGTTCAGTGCTCAAACTTGATAGAAAAAAAAAAGAGCGCTGCCAGACTAAATACTGTTCACCTGACGTGATGTAGAAATAGATTTTGAAATGGTACACATTGGCAGGTCTAAACCATTTCAAAATGCTGTGTCAACAGAAGCATTTTTGTTAATAATATGTTCTGATATGAAACTGAGAATATTTCACAACTGTGAAGACTTTTTATAAGCCTGGGCTGAACCAGAAGTGAAGAGGTGTGGCAACTGCTCAAAGTGACAGGATAGGAACATGGGGAAAAGGACTAGGAAAGACTGCTTTGGGAGTGCCTTGTTAGCAAGGAACTACCCAGAGGTTTCCACTCAGATAGCAGAAATACACATGAAGAGGCAAGAGCAAAGTTTCTCCAGGGCAGCCAAGAGCTGGGACAACGAGGTGAAACAGTGCAGGATGAAGCAGAGTCAGGGCCCATGGGAGCAGTAGCCAAGAGACTTAAAATGCAGACAGTGGCTGCCAGCATCTGGCCTGGGGTGAGCAGGCAGAGACCTGAAAATCACAAACTGAAAGAAAACTGTGGGCAAAGCAGTGGGAAGCAAAGAGCGGCCCCACTAATAGCCTTGCCAAGGAAAGGACTGTACATAGTTTTAGATTTCAGGAAAGCAATTTTAGGGATGGCAAATCATCTCATTGCACTGTAAATTATCCTGTTGCTTTTACCCCTTGATAAATTACTTTCCATCAAATAAATCGATTCGCATCTCAAAGTGAAAAAAAAAGCAGCAACCTTACAGAGCTCCAGAGACCAGTTTCATTTCCCCAAGGTTCTGGGGAAGGCTGAAGCTAGCATTTATCAGTGATCCACGAAATTTCAATTGGGTATTTTTGCTGTCAATCAAGTCCTGGACTAAGTGCATTTATTCCCAAATCCATGCAGGGAAACAGAATATTTGATTCCTTCGTCAAACTAAAAATAAGGCTATTTAATTGAAAAACAAATATTAAGGCAATCTAGGAGAATCTGAATATTTTTACTTTTTAATCTTATGGTTCCTGGCCATTTTAATTTTCTCTACTTACAGCTACGCACCTTGGGGTGGAATTGTCCATGTTGCTTTCTTGCATCCAAATTTACCTGAGTTGTAAAATAATACAGTGGGAGTTTTGATTTTGCTTTTAACCAAAATGATAATGTGCATATAAGCCCTGCTAAGGATTTTTAGGTTAAGACTAGAATATCAGTTCAATATAGATGCAGCACATGAGAACATGCTGCTGTTTCTGAAAAAAATAGGATACATGTCCTTCTTTTAGCACCTACCCTGAAAGGCTGGGGTGAAAAGGTTCTTTCCTGGTGAGCACCTAGCACCCTTTCCTGACCTAGGCAGGCACTTTCCCCTATCTTTTTTAGTACTTCCCAATGCAGATAAAAAGTTGGTGACCAGCTGGGTGCAGATCACTTTCTCTAGTCCTTATGACCAAGAACAGAGAATTTTTTTCTCCAGATCCCTGCATTAAATTATGTGACTAAATGAAACTAAAGCAAATTACAGTAACTTCCACAAGTGAAATGGAAATTATCCCTAAAATATTCTGTATTTCTGTACAGATGAGGAATAAGATTCTGCAGCAAAATAAATTGATTTTGGATCTGTTTCTCTTGCTTAACAAATTTTTAATCAGACTATGGAGAAAGAAGAGAAATGGCTGTCTGGCATTTCCTCCTCTACTCACATTTAAGATGATACATCCTTTTATTTAGATAATGGTGATAGTGGCTGACTTTATGGAGATATTCACAGGCTGTGAGTTCTTGCAGCATAACTGAGATTTCAAAGCCCAAAGGAGTGAGCTTCAAAACTAATGCAAGGAAAAGCACATGCATTTTCCTCTGGACCTTGGGCACTTGGTGGCACTAGAAAACACGGGTTTTGTTTCTGGCGCTGGTGGCAGAGCCTGCCTATAGTCCAAGGATCATCACATCCCTTATTACCATCATTTAGGAAGGAAACAGGGAAGAATATATGGTAAGACACTTCTCCCCAACCCAGCACTGGTGAAGTAGCACCTGGGTGATGCACATCAACGTGTACAAAACCTGTACAGGACCTTCACTCTGATGGGATCTGTATTGCTGAGCAGAATTAGAGGTGGTGTTTTCTGTCCTGGCTGGATATAAGGAAATTCCAAACATTTGTACAACACACAAAGGCTTGAGTAGAAAATTAAGGCAGAAGAGGTAATAAAAATAGAAAATGGGGCTTGTAATAGTCATTAGTAATAGACTTGCTCAACTAAGTATCAAAATAATATTTTCTCACAGCAGTTGTTTATAATCCTTTGTGAGTCTTTAAGAGCATTTCAACATCTTCCATTATTTACACATTTTTTCTTGTAGAAGTTGGGTATAGGAATAAACTATACATAAAATGTAAACCTATGGAACATTTTTCAGGCTCAAGTTTCTTCTACAATCTCCATAGAGCACTGATAAACACTATAGTGAGGAAAGCATGTCCCTTCAGTCATTTACAACTGCCCTTACTCTAGATAACAATATTGTTCCTGAAAATGGGAGGCAAAAATAAGAAAACATAACTTAGATAGAAAGCACAGACTAAAGAGACTGGTATGTGAAGAAACAACAAATGTTCTCATAACTGTATTAATTTGCAATCATGAGATGTAGGAGTGCTCTCTACTGAAAAAAAAAAAAAGAAAAGCGAAAAGCCAGTGAAAGTCATAATTGTAGTGGTTCTCATGCTGGGGTTAGGGAAAAAAATGGCTTTTAACATAATAGAGTCTAACTTTGACAAATTACATAGTTCAAATGACAATCTGGAAACAATAACTCCAGGAGGAATCATCCTGGGCTGATGTACCACAGTCTTTTTAATATATACTAGATAGACAGATACAAACACTAAAAATAAAAGACTATATTGTCATGATCCTTTTTGTGATTTCATCACACTTTTTCAGATATCTACATCAAAGAACTGTGAAAATGGCCTCAAAATTTCCTAGTATAAACCACACAATAAGGACTATACATAAAAGAAGGATTTTAAAATATTTGGAGAGCCAACAAAACAAACACTGAAAAAATAAGGGGATTTTATATACAAAGATGATGACTTGAAAATGGAGGTAAAGGAATGCAAGGCTTGTGGATTTTTCAATTGAAATCAAAATAGTTCATAATATTTTGTCTTGTTCAGTTGAAGCTTTAAAAGTTATATTTTGGCTCTAGTAAAACCGCTCTATATATTTTTGTTTTGATCATAACTGTTTCAGTAAAATTTGTGTGTAATTTGTTACTGGTCTTTGAGAGAATGGCCATGGTTAAGGGTATTTTGTAATTTATATACTGACCAAAGCATAAGTGCCAAAGCTCATGGACTACAAAAACCACAAATATCTTTAAAAAGTTCTTATATTTCAGCATAGAGATTATTAAAGAAATTCTCAGGTTAAAAATACATCCTTATACAAAAATTGAGGATTGCTTATGTAAGTGTCAAAAACAAGCAGGTTTTGCATAACTGACTGTGCTTGGGAGGTTATCTACATGTGAACAGCATTAGTAATATTTCATGTCTTGTTGTATAGGCTGTGAGGGAAGATTGGCTGGCATGTCTTTCTTTAGATGAGTGACACACGATAGCACATTAAGACAACCTGGTGGTTAAAATGCTGCTAGTCAATTTTACAATACAATAGTTCTGATTTAAAATATTTTCTGTAACCATAACAGATTACACACATGGAAAGCAACAAGAATAAAATGAAGACATACTCCAGATTTCCAATCTTTACTAAATGTACACACACATGTGCATTCAGTCCAAGTGCTCATTATTTTAACCTATTTTCCTTTTTTACTGTTTTATTACAGTTGTTCTTACTAGAATCATATTATTAGTTGACATCATAACTTTTGTCAAGTTCCATATCAGTATAAACTACAAAACGAACTTAAAATGAGACTTAAGCACTGCCTACTTACTACCTATGCTGCCCATAATTTAATAAAAGACTAGCAAAGTGAGGGATAGATTTTGCAAAGTACCAGAATTTGCTGAAAGGGACTCATAGCCACTTCTGAAGATTCTGATTTTTTTTTTATTTTATTTTAGATTAGGCAGTTTATTCCCAACAGATTAAAATAAATAAATAAATAANAAATGAAGTAATGATGCAAATATGACAAACTGGATTCTACTAGTTTAAAAATCTTGAATTGCAGAGTAGGCACAGCTTATCACTGTCTTGTCAGTGATAAACACTTTTTAATTACTGCTGCATATTCACACTTCATTAGTTTTATTCAAATAGTAGCTTATTGACATTTTTATTTCATTTCATTTCCATTTTTATCTTAATTCAACACAGTAAGAACTAAATACAACTTTTGAAAATTATAAGCATTGGAATACACTGGTAATATAAAATCAAGTATTAGTAAAAAAAAAAGGTTATTGGGTTAGGTTTTTTCAGTATGTCTGTATATATTTTGGGAAAAAAAACAGGTGTGTTTAAATGTTATATGCAGCTCTTCATCAATTTGTTAGTAAATGCTAATGCTTCCTTGGTAGAAGAAAAGGGTGTAAAAAGTAAAACCTAGAATGTTGTTGTGTGAATCACAACTTGTGCAAGTTCACTAATCTGTGGGTAAAGTAGATGATTTAAGCTACTTGGACAAAGTCAGTCCTCAATAGCGATCTATTTATTCTTGAGTTTAGGATATGCTAGTGGCACATATTTCAGCCTCTGTGAGGTAAATCCCAGTTACCCCTCTTGGCATGCATAAAATAATGTGCTATGTTGCTAACTGCTTACTACTTTATTTCATTCTGTTTAGTCTTAGTTTTTCAACAAATACACAATTTTAATTCCACGGAGTGGTGGAACCTGCTGCTACATGTCATATTCAAAGAATTCAGTTTTTTTAGCTGTCAGTCAAATATTCCCTTGATGTAAGGGACTTTTTAATGCTTAGTTGCAATGTCCTGTGTGAAGACAATGTTGCTTAGAGGAGGATATACATGAGCAGTAGGATAACTGTCTTCAACTGTGATTAAAATCAGTTCCTAAGAATGAGTCACTCCTTTAGCTTAAGACTTCTGATTTGCTTCCCTGCATGGTTTTCACTGCCTGGTTTCTATAATGGAAAGGAACCTGTTTCATCTGCAGTCATGGACAGCCTGGACCTCTCTGAAAGACCATGTTTGGATTGTACCTTGCAAACCCTTGTTTCAAACCTGACACACCTAGTACCAAAGGTACAAAACCTATTTTTACCTTCGCCATGCTAAGTTTCAGTCACTTTATCAAGTGCTATTTTCCTTTATCACAATCATTTGGGAAACGTACAGCACTACTGTAACTTTTACAAAGGAAAAAACAGAGATTGCTCACATGGTTTCTTTGTAAAGAACCAAAATAATTTAACTTGAAGAGATTTCACTTGAAGACTGGAGTATTATACAGGTATTAGACTCCTAATGAAATTTTGTTAATAAAAAATTAGTCTCCTTGGCAGCCCCATCCAGCTTTATACCATCTACTTGTATTCTGTGAATACAAGGGAAAATGTGTGAGTGAAATGGCCCCTGAAATTTATACACTGCCTTTCATACGTGTGTCTTCAACTAATGGCATCTAAATGTGCACCTGAATGCACCATCTGACATCTTTTGTCAGTCTTCTAAAAACCTCGCCTGCAAGCATTTTTCATTTTGTCATTTACATGCATTTTTCTTAAATAAAGGAAGCATAATGGTCTGTTGACTGTTTTGCCCCTGTATACATAAAAAGAGATGTATTGTAGTAATTAAATTGTAATTGTCAGGCCCAATTCCTAACTACATTTCTGAGTTGATCTAAAGATATGTGAACAAAATGAAATAAAAAAATTTCCCTCAGCCTGCCCTTCTCAGATCCCTCCTGCCCAGGGGACCCAGGACCTGCTGGTCAGGAATCAGGGTCCTGCAGAAAACTTCTTAAAGAAGAATTCTCCTTGCAATAAGAATAGAGAAATTAATGACTAACAGAAAGGCCTCATGATGCCACCCACAACTGTTTTTCTCCTCTTTACGGAATTATATTGAAAACACAACGTTCTGTTATGAATTTTCTGTATAAAATCTGGAATTGGAAAGCTCTGCATAAGAGGTATAAGAGGAAAATTAGCAAAAGCGTAGGCTGCTGACTCAGAGCAATATATCAAGATCCTTGTATCTATGTGTTTGCCTTTGTGTTTTATTCCTTAAGACCACATGCAAAGGTATGGCACCTGTCTGATGTGGTATTTACACTAGATGTGTGTCACCTGCTTTCAGATGGTGCCTGCCTTTCCTTCCTCTGCAGCAAAAATACTGCCTATGAATTATATATTACTTATTCTTTAATAACCTCATATCCACATTGATATATAAAGTTCTCTAGAGAAAAGTACCATATACAACTTGGTGAAACTGTATCACCCTTAGTTTAGAGCTATGTCAGGACTGTCATGGGGAAACCATGTACTTTGCTTTATATTAAATTAGTTGTGTGACAGAAAAAGTAAATTTGGAGCTGTATTTTCATTCTCTCCCTTCAAAAATAATGAATAAATTATCAATAAACTCAAAAACTACATACATGGAAGAAATATTTTTTACATTTTGCTTATGAACTTTTTAAACTACCACAACACATAAATTGTCTAAGGATTCTAAAAATGTTAGCTATGTATATCAATAATGAATACATCCAGAAGTGTAATAAAATAAATATGAATGTAGCAATAAATAATCATAAAATCCAGCTATTTTCACCCTGGTCACCTCACTTTTCAAACTTCAACTCCTCTGCTAAACCGGTTTCAGAGTTATTTTAAACAAACACAGAGATAACAAAGTTTTTATGTACTCTAATAGGCTTTGAAAAATTGATTCCAGACTACAGTATCATAGTAATAAACTAGTTTATTGAGTATTCTTTCTTCAGGCAGTTCATCTCATCTGCATTTTAATCTTCCAATAGAACCAAAGCTGTTTTATTAAGATAGTAAATATATTAGCCAGAATTCTACACTAGAAAGTAATTTCAGAATATTTAATTCACTAAATAAAGTGTATATTAGTGGTATAATAGAATATAAAAGGTAAAATAATAAAACTAGAAGTTACCAAGACTGCTTTGGTTAACTAAACAACTCCAATTTTGAAGCACAGTGGCAATTACTATACTGCGCTCTTGCATGGTCCTTTCAACGAGCAAGTCCCAAAGCACTGTGCAAAGTAAGTCAGCATCATTACTTTCCCTTTGCAGATAAACAAAGTGGCTCAGAAAAGGAAAAATAAACTTTCTAAAGTTGCCCCACACACAGAAAGGAATATCCTGAATCAGAGGGCAGTAACAAATTAAAGAGGCCATACTGCTATACCAAAGATATGTCTGTACACTTTCACTGTACATAACAAAAATAGCAATCTAAGTGTTTTTTTACTGAAGACATTATGAGGAAGTCTGCTAAATTTTCCTGCCAACAGGAAAACTTGCTTCACACACAGCTACATGGAGGGACACATAAAGACAGACTGAAGTCAAAGATACCATTAAATTACTCACTTTATTCTGAATAGATTGTGCTGTGAAAAATAAGGTACTGTAATCAAAGAGATCACTGAGGCTGAGACACAGTAATAAAAAACTGGCATGTTTTCACCACAGAAAGCTAATAATTATTCTCAGAGCTACATGAAAACTATCAAAAATTGTGTAGGCGTTACCTACGGTTCCTAATTGCAGCGAATCTCTTATTATGACTAGGTTTATTAAAGAAAATAGACAATGTTCATACAGGCTATTGAATTCAAGTCAAGTGTCAACACAAAACAATGGGCTTGCTTATGTCATGCTTCAGCTTTAATTTGGGGAAGCTCAGTCTTTATTTGCTATAGCAATTTGTTACACTTGAGGTTATGATCAAGACTCCATTTAAGTTCTTGTCAGTTCTATCCTATTTCTTTACATACAATATCAAAGCAATTAACATAACACATGTTCTATAAAATACATACCAGGAACTTTTGTTGTACAATTCCTGTATTTTAGAATCATATAACTTTTTAGATTAACAAAGACTATTTAAAATCATTGAGTCCAACTGCAAACCTAGCATGCTAGTTTGAGGAAGCTTCTAATCAAGTGTTGTCTGGGAATATATTTTAATGACTTCAGAAATGACAATTTGATGTCATCAGTTTGGAAATGAAAACACAAATGAAATGTTCCAGATAGCGGTAGACACACTTCTTAAAATAAAAAATAAAATTAAATTTAAAAAAACAAAACCAAACCAAAGCAAAAAAAAAAAAACAACCCCACACACACACAAAAAAAATAACAACAATGGAAACGAGCAAATAAACAGCCAAAAAACCTAACCCTTCTCCCAGAAAAAACAAAACCACAAAAAATCCTCAACACATGATTTCCAGAGAGGAAGAATATCATAGCATCATCTTTTATTCCAGACTTCCCATAGTTCCATATGAGTGAAACCATTGGAAGAAACAAAAACCAGATAATACGCCATCCTCATTTCAGACAGCATATATTACAAAAAAAAAAAATAGATTGAGCCCTTCAGACAAGAGAAATATCTGTGAGCAGAGGAACAGCTATGCTGGGACCCTTCTGACACACACTTTAAATCACAGTGCCCATGGAGAATAGATGCTGAAATGTGATGATGAAGCCATGGCTTGTCTCATATTTTGATGGAAATCCATCAGCTTTTCAGAGGTCTTTCTGCAACATAACCGTAAGGTTAAGGTTCTTTGAAAGACTCAGTAAGGCATTTCCTAAGAAGAGCTCTCCACCAGGTTTTGGATAGGGATTATAAACAACCAAGTCAAATGTACAAATTATCCACTTGCCTGAGATGCAAGTACCTCCTGCATGGCCTGCACTTCTCCTTTCTTAACCACTACCAACAAGTTTCTTCCAGAAAACTTCATATAACTGTACCAGTAGCTGACCACTAACAGGGAAAATTATTTTCATGTGGTCACTCTAATCATAGATGAGTAACAACACATGGGATGTGTTTTTCTGTCATCCAATGAACTTTTATCTTACGGGAGATCAATAGGGCTCTTAATCATCACAGCAACAAGCACCAAGTTGCTAGAAAACAGTGGTCCAGAGTGATATTCCCTGGTTATCCTATCATATATGAGACAACTGTAGGAGTTTTTAATTTCTTGCCTTTAATAAGGAAATGATAGGACCTTAAGGAGCTTCCTCCATTTCTGGAGACTTAACAAGTTAATCATGAAGCAATATAGAAATATACTATGGCAAATTCATGTGCCATAGCAAAGGCATAGAATCTGTTTCATTTATCTCTGCATGGATACATAAAGAAAATAAAAACAAATTTAAAAGAGGAAGAGTAGATAGGCAAAATGAGACATAATAATTATTTTGGGAAAATACTAATACAGAAATTGTCTATAATTGCAGAAATCTTGCCTACTTACTAGTTCATGTTCCCTTATTTTATCACTGATACTCCCCATACACAATTTTACATATTATTTTATGATAGACTGCAATAATTAAACCAGCTAGTATTACACACACATTGAACACATTCCATTTAGGGAAACTGTCCATCATATTAATTGGAATGTAATTTAATGTAAGGGATACTGCTTCATTTAGTGCTAGAATTCAAGAACGGGAGAGGAGAACTAAGCCTTATGCAGGAAAACCCCATCATTTCACCCACACACTGCTGTGTAGGTTCTCATCTCACCTAGGCCTTGTGCCCCTCACTCCAAAGATACAGACACTCCTACAGCAGAGGACCCAGTTCTCCAAGCCAAGGGTCCTAAGTGGAATTCAGAACACCTCTACACACTGTCATGGCTCAATCACAGCATGTATCTTGATCAGGTCTCATAATGCTGCATAACAACCTTGGTGATAAGCAGGTAGCCTAATAATGAGTTTCATAATATAAAGCTACTCTAATTAATAAGATATAAAAACATAATGCATTGTTTCATTTAAATACTGAAAATAATTTTCTTCAGAAAAGTAATATTCCTTCCTATTTTCAACCTCTCTAATTTAAACATTAATTCTTCATAGGAAAAGTGTTTCAATGATGGTGACAGGATTTTTTTCTCACTAGGGTTTCCAAAAATACCTATGGCTGTTAGGTACCCAGTCTCCTTTAGTCAATTTTGAAGCACTCAGTTACAACCTCTGGCAAGCCAAATCCAGAATATCATGCAAAATAAAAAAGGTATTTTAAGTCATTATCCAGCAGTTGCTGTAGCAGAGTATTTGTATTTGGTGATGCCATTACCACTTCATTTGTGTAAAAATATACTTTTATTTACATGACTTTAGCCCATTAGATTACGACAGGTCTCTTGCTCTTACAAAAAATTCACTTCATGACAAAACCATATCTTTAGTCATTGCTGAAGAAATAGTGAGAGATTTCTCTTGTTTAAAGCAAACATAACAAACTGGAGAATTATTTCTCGTTTTCATTCTTGACTTTCCTCGAGGCCTTAGGGAATACACTCATTCATAATCATCTGCTGTTAATAAGATATTAATGCCTCGTTTTCTCAAATGTACAACTTCTCTCTCTGCACTCAAGTGTTTTTCTGTGCAGTACTGTGCAGTTACAACATACAACATTACACTAGCTACCACAACAGAGAAATAAATAATTTTCCTGTGCAGCAGTGTCATGGAAAGTCAAATTCAACTAAGTCTTAGAGTAGCCTTCGAAATCCTGGCGTATTTTTCATTAGAAAATTGTAGTGCATGTCCTTTTGGTGCTCAATAAGTCTGAAATTTCCTTTGAGCTATAACTGTATTGTTTAAGTTTAAATATATCCCACTTCTAAAATGAATGTAAGCTTGATCAGGGAAAAAAGCTGCACAAATCATTCCTATTACTTGTGCTAGACAAAGAGCATGGGTTACATACTAACGAACAATAATTAGCATGACTGGATACAGGTTTTGCAAGAATATCAGGGCATTCATGATGCCACTGTTGTGTATATCACTATGCTGACCTCTTTGCCAAGACCATTGCTATTTGCTGTGCACTACATGGTTTCTACTCTCCTCCCTGATTCCTGCCTGGAAACTGGAGTGATTCTGCCAATTCAGTGTTTCACTGGCAAAAGGTTCCATTTTTGCACTCCTTTTTTGCAAAATTTTCTGTTACCAGCAGTACTTTTCCTTCTCTGACTGTAACAAACGTGAAGTTGGTGAAGGTGCTCTGTGAGAGAAAGAGCTGTGCTGAGATGTAGTCACAAGTTGTTATCTCTGATCTTCTTAACTTTTATCTTAAAGGAGTTCAATAGAACACAGTAGTCAGACCAACAAATACCAAGATGTTAAAAATAGGAATACAGGGTGTATTATTCCTAGATAATTCCCAGTGGGTGATATTCCCAGATAAAGCCTTAATAACTACTGTATCCTGTTAAATCTCATGGAAGCTGAAGCAAACTCACTAGTCAGAGCTTTCTTTTCTCTTCATATAATTATATATATTTATATAATAATCTCTTTAGGAAATGTGATTATTTTCTTAAAGATAAAAGACAGGCTGTATATTCAATATCCAAACTTAGCTATTCCTGACTTTCAGTCTGAGATTAGACTTTGCTGAATGCTGAAGAAAGTAAAGTGATAATAAAAAGTATTAAAGAAATTAAATGATTGAAAGTGATGAAAAACCTGAGCTAACTATAGAAGATACATAATTCATATTTCTTAACTGGAACTATCTGACCAAGACTCCACAATTCTTGTATTCCTGCATCCAAGAGTTTAGAAACCAGGAATAAAATACTTGTAATATCTGCAAGTAGCTGCAAAATAAACTGAGAGCTGAGGCTACTTGACTTGTTCAGCCTGCAGAAGAGGAGACTGAGGGGAGACCTAATTGTGGTCTACAAATTCATTTTGAGGGGAAGTGGAGGTTTAGGCTCTGGTCTCTCCTGTCTCGTGACCAGTGACAGGATCTGAGTGAATGGCCTGAAGCTCTGTCAGGGGTAGTTTATGTTGGACATTAGAGAAAGATTTTCACCCAGAGGGTGTTTGGGCACCGGAACAGGCTCCCCAGGGCAGTTCTCACAGCACCAAGTCCGACAGAGCTCAAGAAGTATTTGGTGGACAATGCCCACAGATGCTGGTCCCTGAAATCTGGTCTGTTCTTTCCTCTATTGAGTTCTGTGTCCCCTGCTTTGGGACCCCTAAGATGCCAGCAGCAATTAAAACAAACCCAAAAAAAATGTTTATTTATCTTTTTTCCCTAGTACACTGCCAGGAAGAAGCATTTCCAGACTATGACAATTGTCAATTGTAGGAGAGGAAGTTGAAACATAATCAAAACCACTGATACATCCCAAACTCCCCAGGCCACAGAGTGTTGGCTGAATGGGATTGCTCCTGGCCTCCCAGACATGAACCTGGCTGGTGTCACAGCACTGACCAGGGTCCCCTTTGAGGTGGCCTGGATATGCCTCCAGCTGGTGCAGGGGTTATTATCCCTGCTGTGGCTTGCAGGAATGAATAAGGACAAATGAATGATAAATGCCATGTGATGTGCCTGTTTAAGATCTAAGTATCATCCCAGCTATCAGCTTTCTTAGTACTGTAATCTATCCATCCTCTTCTGCTGGAGAGCTGCAGGGCCCCAGTGAAAACTGGCTTTCCAGAGCCTCCCTCCTGCATCTCTCTCACACAGACCCACACCACCACACTGCAGGCTGTAGGTCTCTCTATCAAAGCATCTCAAGATGCATGATGTATCTCTGGGCATGGTGCTGTGCAGGGCAAGGAGTTGAACTACAGTTATCATTTTCTCTTCTAACTGAGGGTATTCTATGATTCTGTGATAAACAGTTGCAAGTATCCTCTGCAAAGTTATAATCAGTGCTTGGTCTCTCTCTGTGCCTGTCTGAATGCCCAGCACCATCAAGTCTTGAAATAATCTGTCTGGATCTCATACTGAACAGCACATCTACACTTCATTCCTCAGTTCTTCCTTCATATGCAGGTAAAATAAGAATTGTCAAGGGACTTGCTGTACGTATAGAGGTCTTTAACCACTAAGAAAAAGACCATAATGGGGTCCTGAGCTTTATACAGGCTTCTACAAGGCACAGCTAATTTTGACTTTAACATTTCAGAACTTCTGGTGAGGATCAAACAGCATGAAAAATCTCCATCCTTATCACTTTGTTGTGACACATTTGCATAAATCTAGTGGATTAGCAAAAACACATAAAAATTACCGTACTGGGTATAATTCTAGCCTTGACTTTCGTAAGGACTCTAAATCATTCTTGACTCTTCCAGAAAGTCTTTCAGAAGCTCTAGGCACTAAAGACTTGTAGGTTGACATGAAATCCAGATATATCTTTTCCTATCCATCTCATTAAAGCCATTTCAGAAAAAAATTGGGATATTTTTGAAGGAGAGGTTGCAACTGTCACTGATACACACACACTGTTTTTTTCCCTTCAAGGCTGCTTCTGCTATTAATGTATCTAAAGTTATCTAGGTGATTATATAACAAACAAACAAAAAAATATTGTACTAAGGTTTGGAGGCCTGCCACAAGGGAGCAAAGAAATGCATTTTCCATGGATACATGAGGGCTAGCCATCTGAAATAGTACAATATGCACAGAAGGCAAAAGGTTAGACTGCCAGCAGTTTTCCTTTCTTCCCCCCTCCTTTTTTCCCTCTTAATTTAAAGTGAAAAAGGTCAGTTTGAAATGGTTGGTAAATTCAAACCAGATGCTAAATTTCCCTGACTAGAGCAGCTGGCAGACTTGAACTACTGGCAGTCCTCACCACTTCTGGAGAGATAACACCCTAAATTCAAGGGTAAACCTCTACCTGTGATGTGACAGCCTTTGTTTCTTGTGGATTGTTCTTTGTTCTCAGAGAAAAAAATCAAAAATCATTATTTAAAAGTTCTACTCGCTTCCTTTGCCCTACCCTGCATAATTTCCATATTTCTAATTTACTATATCATGTAAATAAGTTCTCTGTACGTGGAGGAATATGATATTTATATGTATATATATATATATATTTGCATGTGTGTGTATTCTATGAAACTGTGAGCATTAGCACAACTTTGGTGGTGATGGTACCCCATTTAGTTGGCAGTCACTAGTGAGCTTCTCCAAGGCTCAGTATGGGATCCAGACCTTATTGATGATCTGGGTGAAATGATTGTGTGCATCCTCAATAAGTTTACAGACAGCACCAAGTTGCGTCGTAGTGTTGTTCTACTGGAGGGTAGGAAGGCTCTGCAGAGGCATCTGGACAGGCTGGATCCATGGGCTGAGGCCAACTCATCTGTTCTCTACCTGAAAGAAGGCTGTAACCAAGTGAGTGCTGGCCTCTTCTCCCAGGAAATCAGTATACTCCATCCCTGGAGGTGCACAAGAAATGACTGGACACGACACTTAGTTCAGTGGTCTAGTTGACACGGTGGTGATAACTTAGAGGTTGGATTCAGTGATCTTGGAGGTCTTTTCCAACCAAATGATTTTTTGATTCTGTGATTCTGAGTAGAAAATGTTTTTATGACATCACCTTTGCAATACTTAAAGTATGGTTCTGTCCTTGCTCCTTCCCACTACTGGCATTCTCCATATATTCCTATAGAGGAATAATGGACAGTAAAATGGCCACTAGAATGACCAAAGACAGTGCTTTCAAAACACCGTGCTCAAATCTTTCAAGTAGCTGAATCTCAAGTGTAAAGGGGAAGAGCATACATATAGGGGTGAGATTCATTTGTCCTCAGTTCAATATCTCAACCTATTTACCGAGTCTGAGCTGGTCTCTCCTCCTCTGAGACTAAGTGGAAAGACCTTTAGATATAACTACCTTCAGAGTAGTCAAATACATTGTCTGCAAGCACCTGCTGCTGATCTGGACAGGTAGCCTGGAGCAACCAGCTCAGCTTTCATCATCTCATCTCAGACAGACAGTCATATCTGTGCCAACAGACATCCACAGAATCTATTCATCCTCTCTCAGACTCTTCTTCTGCCGGGGTCCACTGAACCTGCAGCTGTGCTCCTGAACTGAAACATCAGGTTTCCCATGCAGAGAATTATGCCACAGCTCCATTAGCTGGAGGGCTTTGAAGACACTTGGGTCTGTGATACCTATAGGTCTCTATAAACACTGACTCAGGACTCCTATAGAGGCTGCAGAGGTCATAGAGAAAGAGTGTAACTTCACCAAGGGCAACGAGGTTCCTCTTATCAAAAGCAGAGCCCAATGAATTTCTTCCATAATCATACCTTAACCCCTCTCTTGCAGCTGAAGACATGCACAGTATTCCACCTTAGACAGCTGTTTTTACACAGAACTTGTTCTGACAGTATGGTAATGGGAAACGTATGAAACTAGACAGGGAAAGGAAAAGGGATGATTTAATGGATAGTGGTAGCATTACCACTGTTCTCATTGATAGGACAGACATATGATAGCGTTAAGAAAGAAGTAATTCTTTTTATTCTCTTCAAGAAGCAGTTCTATCTTTTATTTATAAGCCAGTCACCCAATATCCTATGCCACATAAAATAAGGAAATACTGCCTGTTAAAGAATGTGTTCAGAGTAAGAATATTAAATATATATATACCTTTTAAAAATGAGAGAATGAAGTTGCTGAAGAAATTTTATGCTAACTAAAGGACACACAGCATAACAATCATCATTTATGCCAGAAGAAGCAAGTGACATGATAGAATTAATTCGTTTGCTCTATGATTAGTATCCCCTGCTATATGTCTTGTGTTAATTCTTCTGTTGTGCAAATGCTTATCTAATTTGCTTCCAATTGGACAAAAAGAAATAATTTTCAGCAGAAAGAAACCTGAGCTGTGATTTTCTTAGTGGTAGAATATTTAATAGCTTCTGTGTATGGAATTGCAGGCCAGAATTCAATGTCTGGCCTTTTAATAAATCATACAAGAGCAGTGTGAATGACTCTCAGTACTTTCAGAGGCGCCAAATAAATATAAGGCCATATTGATCTTTGTCAAACAAAAAATAGCTTATTGGAAGCTGATTTAAAGTCTCATTTTTTAATATCATACTCAATTAGGCAATGTCCAAAGTAGAAAAAGAGCAAATCTTACATAAGCATTGCAAAGACAGATTTTTGCAACATAAAATTAACTATCACAATATTAAAACATGGGCAAAATACTAGAATAATAATAATGAACATTAACCTAACTCGATCTATACCGACAAAATATTTAAAAATAAAAAGATCAATTTAGTAATTTGGAAATCTAGGATAATCTCAGTTTTTAATACTTCTTACCATTTTTAAGTACATCTGGAGAAGTGGTTAGCTTCACTAGTAGTTTTGAAAGAATCCTTAATTCCCGAGAAGTCAAAAAAATGTTAGTTCTTTTCTTGATCCTGTCAACACACGCATCTTTATAGCTCAATGAAGGAGAGAAAGGTGCTTCCTTGCACATCTACCTTATGAACATTTGTCACTGAGGACTGAGAAGAAGCTGGTCCAGAAATAGTCCATCCAATGTTATCCAGTTTGTCCCACCTCTCAGAAATGCTGACTGTTTATAAAAGTGTTTTTCATTAGCTATGATTCCAACAAGGAGCATTCCTTATTATTAGGCATCTGATTTGGTTTACTTTCTCAGCCTGCAGCAAGATTGCTGAGGTAGCTACAGCACTGCTCAACCCCAGCAAAATCTCAACCCAGCACATGACTCTTGCTTGTTCTGGACCACATGTGCTCTGTTTGCATGGGAAGAAGCCACAGTCACGTGCCAAAGAGCAGCAAGCCTTGGGGACACTAGGGCAGACATGTAGGTTGTGCTATCTAGACCTGGGCCTGCTAAACAGATCGAACTTGCTGAAGGCAGGAAATCTGATGCACAGAAGTCATTCAGCAGAAAGGGAGAGCAACCTTTTCTCATATTAAGATCACACAGAGGACAGCTAACCCCAAAAACTAAGCAACATTTGCTTTGGAATTAGGACAAAACAGAACCCTTTTTGTGCTGAATTAGTATGTATCTCTTCCAGATTTTCACGTGTATTTTTCCTGTAGGTGTCATGGGAACCTAACAGGTGTCTTCTAGAAAGCTCTGAGATGTGTGTGCCGTGGTATAACAAATTGAAGATGTCTGAATTTAAAGGGCTTAAAATGAACCAGCAGAAGAACATGTAAACAGGCAACACCCCTCTTTTAAGAGGATATTATAATCTACTCCACTATATTCACTCACACCTTGAAAACATGTCAATTTGATTTCTTGCTACATACAAATTAAGAAGTCCATTTCTCCAAGAAAGAGGGTTTTTTCTTGTATTTTTAGGCTGATTCTCTAATGAAGGAGGAACTTCATATAATAGCACTATTTATTAATATGTCAGCTTTTTCCAAATAGTTTTTACTCCTTTGGCCAATTTTAATAAATGTGACTGAGGCAAAAGTCTCGGGGGATGAAAAACAGAGAGAAGGGAGAGAACTGAATTAATGTACTAAGGAAAAGGGAAGGTCAAGGGAAGATGTGAGCTCAGTGATTCCCCATCTCAGTGTGGGCAGAAGCATCACCCAGCAACACCCTCTGTAGCACAGATTCAGGCACAGGACTCTTGGCCAATGGAACAGCTGGACAGGGAAGGCAACTTGGTGGGGAGGAGAAATAATAACAGTAATGGCAGGATGTATGGCAAGGGCACTGGTAGGTATGCCAAAAAGGATTGAAGGAGGATAAAACAGGTGGCTGCTGTTATAAAGGATGAGGCAATGGACAGGACACAAATCCAACAGAAGTAATTGATTCTGCTGCCCTTGAAATGTTTGGACTTTTTGGAAGCTGAGAAGGGCAATTAATTTCACTCTCAAGCTGACTACCCAATAGATACAATATTTGTCTATTAAGGAATTAACAGATGAAGATTACAAGCACAGGAAGATTAGCACAGAATTGAAAAGAATTTGGGAGAAGTTTCACAGGATAAAACATTCCTTCTCTGTGGAACATACTCACTATTCCGCTGGTGTCCTCTGTAGAAACAAACCAATTGCATCCCCTGCTCAAGCACATAAAAATATAATTAATCTTTTCTTTTCCCAATTGCCTTCTTCTCTGATGAACAGAACTATCACCTCTGGATAAAGAACAGGATTTTCTGAAATATGTCCTTGAGGTAATAAATGTCATCCTCTCTGAAAAGTAATCTCACCTCAAGATAACTAAATCTTTTTTCCATTTATCAAATATCAGAAAGATAACCATCCTCGCTTGCTATTTAAATTCCTTTGCAGAAATTGAATTCTCACCTCACAAATAAAGATTGTTGCAATCATTTTCTCAAACAGTAAGCAACATTCCAGTTTGGGGAAAAAAAAAATTTAAAAAGGCAGTGGAGCAGTGGAAGTTTAGTGGAACAGTGTATTCTCTCAGGTCTATTTATTTTCCCTCTTTAGTTTCTTTGTGCGGTTTTTTTGAGGGGGTGTCTTGGGTTTTTTTTTTTTTTCTTTTGGGAAGGAAAGAACTTTTCCATTATCTGAATATATTAGTTAATAGCAAATTTTTAATAAGGTTTTTCTGTCCATCAAAATTCAGATCAGAACAAAATAGGCATATTTATAGCTCTGGTCTGCTATGCATAGATCCGTATACATGGTGAATTTGCATCATATATACATCATTCTAAAGCAAAGCACTGATTTGAGTCCAGTCCAAAACTCCACACAAAAAGCCCCAAAGTGACTGGAGTTATAAAAGCATTGTTGTTGTCTGTGCACCATGAATCCAACTCTATGACAATTTTCTGTGACAGGAAACAAAGCGAGAGGACTCTTTTCTTTTTCTACAGTCAGTTGTTTTAGAGAAAACAGTGATAAATCATCTCTAATTCAACTGACATAAATCATTAAAAGCAATATACCTTCATTGTCTGAAGTCTCAACAGATGTGCTTCAAAATATGCTGTCTCAGAAAAAAGTGAGTCAAAAGGATGTGCATTTCTGCACTTGTATATATTTGTCAAATCATTTTTCTTAAGTGCTATGAAAGATTTCTTTGTTTTGTTAAGACCAAAGCTTGATATAACTTCATACTTATAGCCTTGCACAGAACAGAAACAATGGCCACACAGTTTGTAATTTTCTTTTTTTCCTGTTTATTCAGCTTTACTAGTATTGATGATACCATTTCCAATTAATTCTTTTAAAAATAAGGTAATAATTGATGAAGCATATGAATTGACCAAAATCTCTGGTTTTTTTAATTGTCTATAATTTCCCCTTTCCCGCCTTCTGTTTTAATAATCTCAAAGTCTGAAAGGAATATAAATTCTCCCTGATAAGCTACTGTTTGCTCATGCAAGCCTGTTTCAGAGCTGTGGCTAGCCAAGGCTGAGGCTACTTGGGCCCTGCAGCATCTCCCAGCTGGCAAGACTTTCCCAGAGATAGACAAGAAATGCTGGCTTTTCTGAAGATATGTCTGCACCTCACGTCTCTTGTTTTAAAATGATGCTGTCACATTTTCTACTTAGTTGCATAACTGCATTTGAGAAAAAAAATATAATTCTATGTAGCCATAGAACATTTCTATAATGATGACAACATCTAGCCAGGCTACATTAAAGAGACTGGGATTATATGCTAACAAAATAGATGTGACAAGGCATTCCAGGAAGGATGCTTCTTCCTTCATACGCAGGGGATCCTTAGTGGATAGATATGACAGTAGGTCTGTATTTAGAAATTCTAGGATGTGACCTGTTTTTAAGTACATTTGATCTAAAGAATAAGATAATCACAAATATCTGATCAATAACATCTGTCTCATTCTTCAGGTGTACTAAATTTGTGAGGCTTTTTCGGGTTTCTAGGACAGTTTTTTTGTTGTTGTTTTTTCTGTTTTGCACACATTACCATTATCTCAAAGAACATATTGGCTTAATCTCTGAAGTTTCAGTCAGCTCCTGGGGCGATATCAGCAGCACACAAGCACTTATAATAAGCTTTTGGAAAATCTAATGAGGAGGATGATTTCTCTTGGCTCAGTGCTAGAACACAACAATGGGATATCGTCAGAACAGAAGTTTGAATCACGACGTCTCATTTTCTTCCTTTCATTAATGTTTCGGGAGGAGAGGGTTGTTGTGACAGCTGGTCAGTAGTGATTCAATTATATGCTCCATTCTCTGGACTTCAGTTCAAGACGTCCTTTGGCAAGCTGAGCAACTGCTTGATGACAGATTTAATAGCTAGGATTTGATAGAGTATGAAAAAGGACATGACTGATTTTTATAAACTTCTCATGCAGCATGCCTTTGAAGTTGTACAACTAGCTATGGAACATCCATTTCAGCAGAGCTTTCCATTAAGTTTAGTTCTACTCTCTCCTATGTAGTGAAAGTGATCTGTAACAAATGCATACACATCTTGGCATATGAAACTGTATAGGAAAAAGGAGAGGAAAACCAGGTTCACAAGTGCTAAGTACTCAGACTTGAAACTGTCCTGATGTAATGCTACTTTGGTAATGGCCACATCTCAAGAAAGAGGGAATATTTCGCTAAGGGTGTCACATCTGGCCTGTGACTGTATGGGAAAGGACATATGGGGCCGCCCAAGAGCTTCAGTGACATCACTAAGCTCAGCTGTCTTTGGGTGCCTAGGACAGATGAGCTTTCCCATTTCTGGATCTGAGCATGCTTGACTGTGCCAGAAAATAACTTTTTTCAGCCTTTAGAGTTCAAGGAACCTTGGCTGACAGCTGTCCCACCCATAACGAATAAAGAGTAACTGAAGTCAGTCCTCTGAAAGATGAAGGCAATGGAATAAATCATGAGTTCACAGAATCACCAAATACACCTAGTTGGAAAGGATTCACAAGGATCAATACAACTCCAGGTCCTGCACAGCACCATCCCCAAGTCACAGCAAGAGTATTGTCCAAATGCTTCTTAAACTCTCTCAGGCTGGTGCTGTGACCACTTCCCTGGGGAGCCTGTTCCAGTGCCTGACCACTCTCTGGGTGAAAAACCTTTTTCCTAGTATCTGACACAAACCTTCCCTGACACAGCTTCAGCCCATTCCCTTGGGTCCTGTCCCTGGTCACCACAGAGCAGAGATCAGTGCCTGCCCCTCCTCTTCCCCTCATGAGGAAGCTGTGACTGCAGTGAGGTCTCCTCTCCTTTAGGCTGAACAGCCCAAGTGACCTCAGCTGCTCCTCATACAGCTTCTCCTCAAGACTCCTCACCATCTTCATTTCCCCCCTTTAGATACTCTCTAATAGTTTAATGTATTTATTTTGCAGCACCCGACGCTGCCCGCAGCACTGGAGGTGAGGCTGCCCCAGCTCAGAGCAGAGCAGGACAATCCCCTCCCTTGCCTGGCTGTGATGCTGTGCCTGATGCCCCCCAGGACAGGGTTGGCCCTCCTGGCTCATGATCAACTTTCCCTCTTACAGGACCCCCAGGTCCCTTTCCATGGCACTGCTTTCCAGCATCTCATTTCACATTCTGTCCATACATCCGGGGTTGCCCCATCCCAGCTGCAGAATCCAGCACTTTCCCTTGTTGAACTTCGTATGGTCATGAGTGCTCAGCAAATTACCTGAGTGGTGTGAAGACAGTTGTCTTGGTTCCAAAGTTTTGTACATTGGAAAGCATTCCTTCAGCCTTCTAAATACTAAATCAGAGCTCAAATAAATTGAAGAGATTTTTTAAAAAGGTTTGTTTCCATAAAGAAGGTATGTGCCTTGCATTACTAGAAAAATTATTATACATAATTACTCCACTGGAGTATTTCTGCTTTATATTTGACTATTTCATAAGTCATTCTTCAGTATCAAAGTAGTTCAGAATTAGGTCTGATAAAGTAAAAACTTTAGATAAAGCCTTCTGCTTATAAAGCAGAAAACACAGAGATGAAATCCTACTGTCTCACTTTAAAAATTAATGTTTGCAATATTATACAAGCACATTTTGCAAAAGTGAGCACCTAACAGGTGCTGGCTTCCCTGAGGAGTCATCAGAGTGATATGAATATAATGAACTAAACTGCAATGATTAAAGAGACATTTTGATAATACTCTAGCCAATCCAGTGAAATAATGTCATGTAAAGAAAAATCAAAGTTATATAAAGCTAAATATAAGAAAAGTGGTATTAACGTAACACTCAGGTACACTGAGTAAGCTGAGTTTAAAAAGCAATCTTTATGTGAGAAATTAAGAGCAATAAAACTGAATTTTTTAACTGACAGAGGTTTAATAAAAATAAAGGTTCTGAGTATCTGTTTAGGAAGAAAACTAACATTTTCACAACTGTAGAGTTACATTTCCCTATTATATACTTTTCTATCCTGACTTTTAGAAATACTTTGGGACAAGTATTTAAATTTAATACATCAAAAATGTTTTTAAACACTTGCATTTTCCAGCAGATTTCTTGCTAAAAATAAGTGACTGCTACCACAAGACACAATCATAACAAAGTATATTTAAATAGAAATCAACAGAATATTGAAATGAGGCATGTTAGATATCACAATTTGCTATCTTTATTCAACTGTATCTAGTGATTTACCATTTTTCAAATTTATCTGTTAGTACATAACCAATTAAATGAAAATTCACAGTAATATTCCCTCAGTAAGTCAAGCTCTCCAAGAAATCTCACTTAAATGTGTACATTACCTCAAGGCATCAATTAGATAAGAACGATACATTCCAAATATCTTCAGAGGTGTTATGTGCTCATGGTAAACAAAATTCTTTTTGTAGACTCCTAGCACCGTGATTCCTAATTCCCTTACATTTTTTATAATAGATTCTATATTAAGATAAGGCTTTATTAAGCTGGTTACATTCACTATTAGTGTCAGAAAAAGATCTGTCAGGTGGTTATGGTTATACACAAGTATGAGTATCCTTTTTTCAGTTGTTGGTACACTGGCTATAGTACAGTACAGTAAGTACACTTGTTACTATAATATTGTTATACTATAACTTCTAAATTATACTTCTCCTATTAAATGTTGTGCCTAGGATGTGGGCAAAGGAAGCGAAGTCGCTGGAACTCACAGAAATGAAGTCACCAACAAAGCTCTTGAGCCATCTCTTGACGCTGCTTACAGGCATACTGTCTCGAGTAGCAAAAAATAACTGCAAAAGTTTCCTCAGAAAATGTTGATCAAATGTCCTCAGGAAAACGTTTAGATTCCAAACAGCTGATCTACTAATAGAAAATCAGTTTTCTTGCACCATAAGCAGGGAGTAAGAAGTTTTCTTCTTCACTGTTTCTGTATTTATGGCTGGTCATACCATAAACAGATGCAAATGCTGTAGCATTGAATACTAAAGCCATAATTTGAAAACAACGTGACCCCAGAATAATGCAGCACATTGTTTGCACTTGGCAAGAAGTTTGTACAATGAAAACCTGATGTGCAGTTCATCTGCTGATTCACACAAATCCTCGACAATCATCATAACTCCTTCTTCCTCTACCTGGACCAATGTGTTCTAGATAACAAATGATGGTATAAAAGATACCCTTAACTTGAGGCTAATATCACTCTTTCATAGACACACTCAACTGATGGTAACAAGATAAAACTTATGAGATGGTAGAATATTTTCAAATAAAATCAATCAAAATGCTGGATTTCATTAGAGTGTCTTTGATGGAGCATGTGTGTGGGAAGGGGAGTTGATAACCCATGATAATTTATAAAGAATAAGATTCCTTGTTCTGGAACTACTAAAAGCCATCAAAGATGCATGGGAAGACATTCTTTCTCTAATGCAGGTTTTTTTACACTTTTCACAAGTCCTTCCAAGTATATCCTCACAAACTTCCACACAATGAACAAAATCATATAATTAGATTATTCTTTTATTCTGCCAGAAATTTAACTTAATTTATTAATTTATGTATTTGTAAACAGCAGCTAATAATTTCATGGTGATCTCAGCTGCTCTGCCCACATTCTGTAATGTCTGAGGTTTGTAAATTGCTGTCTCTTTCACCCATTATATAGATATAAACATACATGACAAAATATGTTTTTTTAAAACCTTCACTTACACAAATCAAGGACTCAGCTAAGCGTTCAACACAACAAATTATTCTTATTACAGTCATTGCTTCAGTCAAATCATACAATGAAGGATTTAACCTGTTTTAGAGACAGGAAAATATTCTACACCTGATTTTAAGTGTTTTTCTTCAAAAAGAACACTCAAGTAAGGAGTATACTCCTTTCCAAAAAACACTCCATCATGACTACTGAAGAGGAAAATAACTGCTGTGAAACTTTTTCCTTACAAGCCTTTGCTCTCAAAATACTTTGTTGCTGTTCATTTTTTCAAAAATCTTCTGAAACAGATATGTAAAATATTCACTGTAATTGCTTGAACAAGTTTGTAAGGCCTAAAAATAAATGTAATTGGAATAACATCAAGCTAAATACAGAAAATATTAAAATCTCTAAATTTGATCGTTTTCATGGGGTGAAGGGCTCTAGAAATTAGAATTAGTAGCTTAGAATGGCATGAAGTACTACATTTTTGTAATAATTCATGCTTAAATAAAAGTGAACAAGGATGGTTAAAAAATAATTTTCCCACCCTAATCTATCTCTTTTCCCAGTCATTTCCCTTCACGAGGCAGGAGTCATGTGCCCTTCATCTTTGGTAATGCAATATCCAGTTTTGCCTGTAGTGTTGAGAAGACATAAGCCAAGTCTGAAAAGCAATAAGAACTTGACAGATCCAGTTTGGGTGCACATGTAAAGCACTGAGAGAACAAAGAACAGCCCCTATGACAACAGTCCTGAGGACTTGCAGGAACCAGAGCAGGATTCCTCTAGTTTCATGCTTCGAAGAGCCTTCACCCACGATCCCCTGTTGAACTAATTTTGGTCTGCCATGAACACACAGAACACTCCCTGTCTAGAAGTGTAAGCAACTCCTGGTTGAAACACCAGCTATGCCTCTTGTTGTATGCAGATTTCACAATTTCAGATATTTCCACAGGAGAAAGATTGCAGGTGGGAAACAGTGAAACAGCGTTACAAAGCATGAGGAAAAGGTCTTTTTAGACACAATCCAGCTTTACAGAGAGAGTCTGCTTTTATAGAGATGGCCAAATAACCTTTCAACTGCTAATGTATGCCTATACTTTCAATCCAAAATTGCAGCCAAAGGCTAGAAATTGTTTCATGTAACAGATAAAATTCCAGACTATATCAGAGTACAGGAAACATAACACTTGCATCAGCACTTTCCAGTGAAAAGAAACTAGAGTTCTCTCAAATTTTTTCTTTTACATAATTTCATCAGGCAAAGTCTCAGCAGGAGTATTCAATATTCTTCTAACATGTGGATTACCCCTACCAAGTGGGACATTCATTCTATCATGACCGAGGTGAAATTATTATATTAACAGGAACACAATCCAAACAAACACATAAGACCACTTAAAGTTTCTGAAAAAACCCAGACCCCCTTTAATTTCTAGCAATGGCACTGCGAGAAAATTTCATTGAGTTTTAAGGAGGTTTAAACTCTTAAATGCCTTACCACATTTGAAAAAAAGGACCTGGACATCTAATTGACTCAAATGCATTAGGAAACTGTACACAGTGCTAAGCTAGATATCCAATTTTTTTATGTAATTGACTTGCTCCTCAGAACCATTTTAAAACATACACCTCTTGGGTTTTGACTGAATATTTTTGTATAGCATTGTTGTGAGCCCATTGATCATCATTTTTGCTCTATTGCTCCCACCTGAAAAGAATGAGCCTGTAATTGAAAAGGCAAATTTAGCATTTATATTAGTAATAACACAGTTTCATTGTCATTCTCCCTAAAAAGAATATGAACATTATGGTGAACCATATCTCATTGATAAGTGAATGGAAAGGAAGTAAAGCTTTCTCAGTACCCTGTCCCCATGAGCCAAGTCATTTGTTTTTTGAGCAGAGCCTTGTATTGTGTTGTAACAATTACTTTTGCTCCCAGATATGATAGCTCTTTGAATCAGTACCTGGGAGACATATGTGATCTACATTAGAAGAGGAGTGACAGTGTTGGCTGATAAACTAATCTCATTTGCTGTGCACCTGATAGTTCATTGTTGTGGGGATTTTTTTTTCTTCTAATGGTGAAAGCCATCAACTCTGATTTGAATAATTTAACTAGAAGAATAAATTACTTAAATATAAATCACAGTTTGAGATTATAAATTTCTTTTAGAAAACTGCTGTAGAAAACTTAGTGGTTTATCAATTTTTAGCTAGCTAGAGATTACAACAGAGTTTGAATAGTCTTTTTATCCCAGGTGGTTTGTAAGTATGTTATTCCAGGACACCTTTTCAGACTAAAACATTAAGCTCCTGAAGTAAGCACACAATTAGCAGAATGGAATGGATAAATGCCCACAGCAAGGTAGTGAAGCAGTCTGAATTTATCTTAAATTACAGCTAGCATTTGAAGAGAAGACATGTGAAATACAAGATGAGAGAATAATTTCCAGGAAATTATTAATATCATAAAATGAACAAAATTCCAAACTGTCACAAAGTGCTCTGGCTATTTTTCAATATTCCATGTGCAGAGTAAATGTGAAGATACCTAAACTATAAAAACAACCCACTATGTACTTCTAGCTACAGGCTTAGAGAAGTATTTTCTGAGGTAGCATGAATTTTAAAATATCTTTTTGGATAGGATTATACTTGAGTGATTTTAAACTTTTTTTAATTGACCAAGATATATTTGTGATTGGTAAAACATTTTATTGTTTTGTAAAGAAATGGTCTTTTTCTACAGTTGTACCAGAGTACCCAGGTATCTCATGACTTCAAAGCTGAGTAATACACATTGCAGGAGAATGGGAAAAAAATTTAAAGTAATTTTAAAGCTTTTATGTGTTCACATTCAAACAAAAAAATCCATACAGATTCCAGTACAAATCTGTTTTGCTGAGCCATCCTCTGGTTTTGTTCATTGAATAAGTAAAAGTGGGCCCACTGAATTCAGACATTGATCAATATGCCAATATACCTGATGAAAAAACTCGTGTCCTGAATGTTAAATAAAATGATCCTGACAAAGACAGGAACAGATTACACTATTATACAACTCCATGGTACTAAAGAACCTAAAAGCTTTTATTTCTTTCCTTTTCCCTGGAGAAAATGAATTTTAAAAAAGCAATACGTTATGCACACAGTAGTCAACTTTGATACATTTATCTGCTCAGAGAAGCAAAAAGTGGACACAGTCTTTCACTACCCATGGTTAACTAGCCTGAAGAACAGCACTGGATTCTAAGGTCCAGAGACAAAAAAACATTCAGATAAGTAAGTATATGGAGACTTCTGGCCTCTTCTGTATCCACTTAGCTGCTTTAGGCAACAGAACTTTTCTATCTGCATGGCCACTAAACGACCTCTCTTGGGTGCATCTGGCAGGTACGCCATTTATCTGCATGAAACTTTTTTAGTGCTATCCAGTTCATTCCTACCTCACTTTCCTGGGTACTGAAAACCCAAAGGACAGGTACTGAAGGGCTATTCATATGCCAACATTCAAGCTGTGCCATTTGTTGGTCTTCTCCATCAGATGCCATGCAGTATTTTATTTGCCTGGGTAATGCAAATGCACACTGGACAGCAGAGATGAGTTTTTTAAGAGCTTCCCATGAGTCTACTTCCTTTCTGAATGCATTGTGCTGGCACATCCTTAAAACAGACACTTACATATCCCAAGGAGAAACCAATAAATCCTGCACATGGCACCTTTTCTTAGCTTTGCCTCAGAGGGTACTGCATGATGCCACGCTTCAGTTGTCTTTGCTGATTTTATGGCCCTGCTGGGCATGCTCACCACTCTGCTCAGAGGCACCTTTATGCATATCAGTACTGAGGCTCAGCAACAACCCTGACAATGAGGGTATCTACAGCCTGCTTCCTCTTTCTTTGACACTGTTAGGACAAGCAGCTCTTTTCAGCCTCCTCACTTTTTCCTGTCAGGCAAGCTAATCATTTTGAGTCTCCTGTTATAATTTATATGACCCAGCACTCACAGTTTTCTAAAATTCTCCACACATTTCATACTCATTCTCCTCTGATCACCACCAGAAGAGGAAGGAACATTCCCCATCCCACACAGCCAAAGGTCTGAACATCATACAGCACTTTTAATTGTGTGCAGTGTGATTGTTACTAGTAGCAAAGAATAAATCAATAATTCCATGAAAGAAAATACATGCTCATTCCAATGTCATCTTGTGTCATCCTAGGCTGCATGCTTCAGACTCCACCCTAAATTGGCATCTGCCTTAAGTTTGGTATCAGTGTTATATGACAAACAAGAATGGGCAGCCTGACAGTTGCAGCAGCTCAAAATGTCGTCTGAATATGGTTTGAAAGTATTACTTGTGTTTCCAGATCACTTTAATGAAGTTTTAGGTCTTGATGGTTGTTCTCTTTGCCCACTGCTGAGTCTAGCTTTCTAAATTACATTACTGACATTCATATTTCTGAGAGGAACAATAAATTATTAGTAGTTATCCTGTGAGCACTGCTAAATCAGGCACTGTCATCATACTCCATGTGCCACTCCCTTCAAACTGTGTGTATGTACTAGAGGCTGATACAAGCCTTTATAGTTGGGCTTGATCAGAAAGAACCCTTCTTTGTTAGAAGAAATTCTTCTGTGGGTTTCTCTCCATGTTTCCTGGACAAAACCAGGATTTCTTAATTTTATTCATGAATAGCTGAGAGTTGCCAGGAGACACCAGGTGTGACATCCCCTCTGCAAGTATGCAGAGATCTTCAGTATGCAGGTAAATGGATTAAAATGTAACTTGTCCTTCCCTAATTACCAAAGTAAATTCTCTCACAGAAAGAAATATTAGCAATCTGCTTGCAGGTGATGATTGCAATTAAACTTTATTCAACTTGCTCCACGTAAGAGCCATCATCTTCAAGGAAAATTCAGACAGAAGCACGTTACCATCCAAGAGGTGTATTTTCAGCACAGAAGTAGAATACTGCTAGAGAATTTTGCCCTACAAGAACAGTTACAATATGTGGACAAAGATACTGATATCCGTGTGATTTCCAAATTATTCCTCATTAGCTTGGAAGACATACCAGACTAACAAGATGACTGCAAAAGAATAACTTTTCTGCCAGAGCCATATGATCTTTGGAAAAACTGTCCAATTCATGGTTTTCATATGCCTTTAACAACTTGGTGATCTGTTTAAAACCACATCTGTGAACCAAGTTTATTTCATAGCTTAAAAGTAAGATTGAAATACGATTTGATGAAACAAAGTAACCCATTCTGTCTAAGGTTTGCAGTGAAATTCTGTCTTATTGCATAGTTCACAAGATAATGAACCCACAAACCAAAATGGGGTTCCATGAACAGCAATATTCCTTAATTAATCAAACTCATGTGGTAGGCAGGTATACTGAAAAATACTTACAAATCAAGCCAACAAAGTGTTGTGAGGAAATTTTAGGATTTTTTCCCACAAAGAACCACACCAAAGGGAGACTGACTGCACATGTTTTTGTACGGCACTGCATATTGCAATTGTGCTACCTAGTGTAGGATCATATTTTTGTGCTTCTATTTTTCCTGGTTTAGGGCAAATTTGGGAGGAAACTCCAAAAGGGATCCCTCTAGAAAAGCAGATTAAAGGCCCTCCCCCTACTGATTCAGGAAAGGGTTTCCTTGGAGAAAAGTGGAAGAAACTTTATTTTACAAGCAAAATATTCACAAGCATAAAAAATTAATAATATTAAACAATAAAACCTCTTGCTGTTCTGAAGAGATGGCAGATTCAGAGAGTCCTTGTGGTGGGGTGTAGTTCAGCCCACTCAGTCTGTTCTCAGTCCCTCCTGTGCTGGGAAATGCTGTCCTGGCCCCAGTGGGCCACAGGTGTGGGCTCCTGTGCTCTTCTGGGTTTTCAGCCCAGAGCAGGGCTGATCAGTTCCAAGAAAAAGAAAAAAAATGTAGTCCAGGGAATTTCACTGGCTCAGCAAGCTATAAAAACTAAAACCAAAGGAGAGCTCTCTCCTGCTGTCTGTCCATGCTGCAGACAACACAGTCCATGAGAAGGAAAACTGAAGCTCTTATCAATGTGTTTCAAAAGAAACAGCTTCAGACATTCCATTGCTTCTCCTTCTCCCCTGCTTCACTCTCAAATCTAGTTTTAAAGCTGCAAAACTTATTTCTGGGCTTATTAACTCTCTATGATGCAGATACATCATACAGGGTGTTCATTTGATGTTTATAAAACTATGCTACTTTCATTTCAAGGAATGTATTTCACTGCTGCTATAATGCAAGAAACTGTTTGGGGGTTTTTTTGTCCTTGAAGAGATCCCAAAATATCTATTTTTGGAAGTATTTCCTAACAAAAAAAAATTATTATGACAATCCCAAGCAATAACTCTAGCATTCAAAGTTCTCTTGCCTATGTAAGGCACTGATTGCAAAAGCTTCTAAGAGTAGGAATTGTCTTTCTAGGCTACTAGGTCAGTTTTGACACTTAAAAAGATAATCCAGACAGATCCTCACGGGAACTGGGGAGGAAGCCAACTAGTTGATCCTCCTATGGAAGGGAAATAGCAGCAATTCTTTCCAACAGCAAAAAAACTCCTTCTTGGAAGATTCTCAAAAAGGATAATCCTCAGCTAACCTAAGATCTTAGTATTTAAAGCACAACAAGAGAAAAGAGCTACTCTGAAAGAGTGCCGTGGTAGAGTGTATCAGTCTAGAAAGCTGAAGCCAGCAAACATAATTACAAGAGGAATACAGCTAAATATTGGTACTAAAGGATACCTGTAAATAATTGTTGTAATATGTAGTCAGGGGGAATTCAGCATTCCAAGCAGCCATAAAACAGAGTTCTAATATTCTTGCAGCAATTAAAACCATGTACACTGCCTACATAAAAAGCAAGAAAACAAACAATATTTTTCTGTCAGCAGTGGCAGCCTGCATTTGATTACAGCTAAGTCAATTCCTTTAAATAAGTACTGAAGCAATGTCACTGTTGTTGATGCTTTCTGGGGGACTCCATTAGAAACCACATTAGTGAATGAAGGAATAGAAGTATTGACCTTTATCAGTCAACTCAGTCATCACAGAAAAGATGATGCCTTGACTTTTGTCACCTTGAAGTCTGCGAGTGGTCTAAGTCATACCTAGTTTCTGTTTGCTGAATATAATCTTTGCTTTGCTTTTTTCAATAACCTGTTCTAAAATAGGACAAGCAGGGAAAAATTATTGCATGTTAATGATGTTCCAAGTGGTTCTTTAAAATAATTTTTAAAAAAGCAAGCATTTCATAGAAAACATTGATTCAGGAAACTAATTTTCACAAATCATTTTCTCCTTGTTCTTTTAGTCAATTAATCAATACTTAATAATGAAAGCATGGAGTTTCAAAATAATTTCTGATTCATGGTACAATTTTATTCCTTGTTGTAGAAGACCTGAAGAATTATTTTGAAATAAATAATGCAGCACACATATTCTTCATTTCTAAATCAGTATTCACTAATGTTGTGGATATAAACCCCTCTTTTTTCTCTTGCAAAGGTTTCTCATATAGTACCCTGAAGAGCTGACTCACTTGCAGAGAAGTTACCAGAATCTTTTCTGCTTGCTTTATACTACAGCTCTTCAGTACTTCTGGGAGCAGTTACTGCTTTTCTTTCACTCCAATTTCCCTGAATCTGATTGAAATAGCAAAGCTGCTAGATACAGAAACCATGCAATTCATTAGCCTTGCCTAATAGCAACATTGCTAATTATTATACATTGTCATTTCTAGTACCTGTTTAGAATGGCCAATCTTTTTGGAAAAAATTTAGGATTAAAAAGCCTAACTGTAAATTTCTTCAAAATAACAATTTCCCTCTGTTTATATTAGATGAGTAGTAAAATATTCTGCACCTGACATAGGTGTCTATAAATTTTACATCCTAAACTTAGTAATGTAGTCAGAAAGGTGCATTCAAATACTTATAAAGAATAAACTTCACTCATTGGGAAAAAATATATTTTAAAAAATCACCTTTTACTTGACAATGTCATGAACAGTAACAAACATTGTCTTTCACACACTCACCTTTACTTGTGCTACTGTTTGGAGTTATTTTTTTCCTTTATTTCATGATAAACTGACAGCAGTTGACTGTCGTTCCAAGCTGTTGTTTGCCTGTCTGGTTATGTTAAAAATTAATAACTGGTTTCTAGCTGGACTAAAAACTAGATTGGGATATCCCCAGTTGTATTGATTGTCTCTAGCTCTTCAGATAGTTCCTTGTGACAAAAGATGAATTTTTCATTCATGTAGGTGCAATAGCTTTGACCAGCTGCATACCTGGAACATTCATTTCATTGTGATTTGGCACCAAACAACACAATAAGGTTCATTGTCCAAAGCTAAAGTATTAATGTGCCTGTAAATTAAAAAAACTTCACATGTACAAGCATGAGGCCCTCCTACAGTCCTTCTTGCCTTCCTTTTCAAGGCTGGAAAGGAAAATACAGTAATGTTCTGTCATGGAAGTACACAGCATGTGCAGTTGGCTCAAAAAAGTGCAAGTTTCAGGTAATATCTGGGCATATCAAGGCACTCCAGTCACATTATCTCACCGGGTTATTTTTCAAGAGGATAAGACCACTTGGAGAAGAGCTCTAGGCAGGATGGCACAGAAGCTGAGGCAAAAAGCTCAGGGCATAGCAGAGAGGGCTTGACAATGGGATCAGAATGGCTGGGCACACAAAAGACAGCTTGAGACTTGACTGCAGGCCATCCTATCCCATGCAAACTTGAATTTCCCTCCTGAGGGTAGCCAGTAGAAGCATGTCAAAGCAGAATATCCATCTCTTCCTAATTTAGATAGTGTGGACGAACTTATAAAACAGGGAAAGCATTACTGCCATTGTAGATCCATGGTCACTCCAGATCATGTTGTGCTATAGCTTCTTAAAACTGCAGTCTTAGAAATGTTTAGGAAGAAGAAGAAAAGTAACATCTAGGATAGGAAGTGGTCTGCTTCCCTTCCCTCTCTTTCCTTTGATCAAAAGCTGAAATTTTAAAAACGATTTGGGAAATGAATGTTTGACTTAATTATAAAGGCTCACAGTTTCAGTTCAACATCTGTTGCTTCCTTTGAAAGGTTTGGGGAGTTGTCAAGGGTTTTATTTTTTTAATTGAGCAGTTTAAATCTTTTTTTAATTGCTATCGCTTTATGATATTGGTATAATTTAACACATTAGGATGGTATAATGACCAGACACTGCACTTATGCTTCACAGAAGAATAGCACACAGCTGCCTGTGCTTTGTGCAAGTAAAGCATTCAAAATAATAGCCTTGTGATGAAAGCACATTGAGCTGTTAATCACTTTCTAATATTCTGTGCACAGAAATATTCTTGAGATATCTGAAATTAGACACAAGATGCAAGAGAAGGCATCATTTTTGAGCGGTCATGTGACAACTATGGCCATTTAATAAAATGTATGTGTGTAGAAATCGCTCTACTTGAATCCACAGTAGAAAGAATACCTAGTCTTTCCTCCTTTGGCATATCTGTCAAACCCATAATTTTACATTCAGAAAAGTCCCAAATAGTAAAGAAAATGATGATTCAGATGTGCCAGTGTTTAAATTCTATAAGTTATTTGGATGACTTCAGATAATGTGGGAAGCAAAAAAATGTAATATGAGATACATACCTCACAAGAGACAACTAAAGACAAAAAGAAAGCAAAAAAATCAAAAGGTTCTGAACAGATTCAGAGACACTAAAGTACACTTTCTCTCTATGGCTCTACTGTGAAATATTTCAATCATGAAGTAATTTCCAGACAATTTAATCTTCTTTAAGAATAGTAAGCCAGCATTCATCTTGCACTGATCAGTCTCTTGTGTGCATTAAAAAGAATGATCTGGACAAAGAGTAAAAACCATGTTTTCTACAAAGGACAAGCATTCATTAAAATACATCTGTTTATTGGAATAATCTCAAGACTTAAGATAGAAAACATTAGAAATGTCCTACTGGATCAGTCCTATGGTCCATCCTTCCCTGTACTTGCTCTCCAGTAATGGCCAGAGCAGATGCTGTATACTATAATCTTACAAGCCTGCCCACTCTCTGTTTTCTGTCCCCTCCACCCTTTCCTAGTATTCATGATGTGGGTTTGGTTTTTAAGTGAGGCTTGTTAAAGGGCACCCTCCTTGCCTACTTCTATCAGTTTAGGAATCTACTGTATATGATTATCTATCGCGGGTTTTTTTTCTCCAGCCTACTGATACAACCTGCCTCCTGATCCTCCTGTCACATGGCATTTAGAAAGCTCACTCCTACATAGGAACAATAGTTTCTCTTACTCATCCTGACCTACTCTGCTAGTTTCCTCAAGTGGCTCCTGGCTGTAGTGCTGTGGGATTTATTCAACAGCAGCTCAGCATTCATCACTGCCCTTGTGGGTTTTGAGCTTTAGCTCCATGGCCTCTACTCAGAACTCTCCACTCTAAACTAAATGCTCTTTTCCTCATAAGATAGCCCTTCCAAGCTCTTAAACCAATTAACTGCCCTTCTCTACCTGCTTTACCTGTGCTACATCCTTCTTTCAGTCACAGGCAACACAAAGTCATGCTAGCAGACCCAGGACTTGGATGAGAGCCAGCAGAGAGGCAGCATGTTTGCAGAATGGCAGCAAGGCAGGAGCAACAGGGGGACACTTGGAGCATGCTACAACCCACATCTCCCAAACACCAGACTTCCAAGAGCAAAGGAAGGAAAACTTTGGTTTGAAGAAATATGCATATTTTCCTATTTTATTATATAAAATAAACTTAAGGTGGTGGTTATAGAGGTTCCCCATCCTTACCCGATAAGTCACAAATGCTAAATTTTAACATGTCAAGTGTCTTCATGCATTGTGCATTGCTGCTTTCTGACCCTTCCTGCTGTTTTGATTCTGAAATCATGATGAGATGAAGTAGAAAAAAATAATGTCTCAAATTAAAATGTCACCTACCCAGACTTGTCTTACTTGTGGGGTGAATACCAGCTCAGCTCTGTAACTTGATGTCACACTCTCATTTGATAAATTTTCTAAAATAAGTCAGATTTTTAACTTTATAAAAGTATTGTCTCAGAACAGCCTCCCTGCTTGCTATTATCTGTGACTTCCAAAGTTAGTAAGATAAATTCATCAGGGGCACAAAAGTTGAGCCCCACAGTATAATACCATTTCTGATACTGCATTCTTAAGTGTAAGCTTACACTTTTTTATGGGTGGCTCTAAAAGATATGATACAGTAATATCAACTTTTCCAAAAAATTAGAAATTAAATTGACTAGCACACAATCATTTGCAAATTATTCAAATGGATTTGTAATACACGGCTTGAAATTCATGCTGCATTACTCATTCACCCAGCTTATTCATATGGGAGTAATGAAACTATCATCTGACTTGCATATTAACTAGTCCAATAGAGATCAAAGTATACATCTGACTTTCACCTTACAGTTTTAGATTGAGCTGCAAGTTTCAAGATTATGACCAATTTAAGAGGAAGGTGATTTACAAAACTAGCCACCAGAGCCCTACTTGTAAACTTTTATAGTGTGCATGTAATTAAAAATTTGCTTCCAGCTTTGAACATTCATGCTTCAAAAATGTGTTTTCCACTCCTGTTACAAAAAAAAAAATGAAGCAGTTTTGGACAAAGGTTATTACAGTCGAATTAAGACCAGCTTTCAATTCAAAATCCACTGGGTATTTTGCAAAAATATCTGAAATATTATTGAAATTTGGGTTTCTTTTAGAACATAGGTTTCATACTTAATTTGAAGTAGGGTATTCTTCCATGTTGACTACCACACAAAGAAACATAAATAAATTTGAAGTAAGCTGAAAGAATGGCAAGTCTTTATCAATCTTTTTATCAAACTTGAAGTTTGGTCAGACTATACAGACTTTTTGAACAACAGCTATCTGTTATGTGACATAGACAGCTTGCTTTTACATTGCTGCTGTCTGTAAGTGTCACCCAGAGACAGTGTGCAGTATGCACACTGGTCATTTTCTGGAGGCGTCTGTACAGAAGCACTTGATTCAAAGAAGAGTACACAAGAGAAGTCATAAATTTATACAAATAATTTTAAAAAATCATTGAGGTTTTGCATATTTTTGCCTTTTTAGAAAATTTCAGAAGTTCCTTAACATCACAATATAAATGCAAGACAACTACTGTTACCTTCTTAAAAGGCCAGTAGACTTGTATTTGGCTACTGCAGACTATACCACTGTACTCCAAATACTTGTTTTCTTCTACTTCATCTAATAAAACTGATACCAGCATTTCAATACCAAACACATGATAGATTTGGGAGAAAAAGAAGAACACATCATGAGATCTCAGTGTATCTCTTCCCAATTTATGCTTTACAGGACACCATTCTGCCTGCAAGATCTTCTTGAGATAGTCTCAACTACAGGAAATTAAATGGCAGAAAACAAAGCAAATAGCATTTCCCAGAGTGTTTGTGGCTCAGCATTGCAGCTTGTGAAACAAAGGAGCATAAAAACAATTTGCAGGGAGCATTAACTCATACATACTCACTGGGCACCTAGTATGTGTGATCAGGCAGACAAAAAAATATCCAGCTATAATTCTTTTGTTAATGTTTTGCTGTTGTAATTCAGAACAATTTGGTGCCAAAATGCTTGCAGTGAGAAAGAAAACCACTGTTAACAAGAGTAGTAGAGAAGGATTTACTTGTGGAAGGTGAGCTGGGATATTGCCTGAAACAATGACTCACAAAATTGATGTCAAAGGCAACATTATTTAAATCAAAGGCATCAAAGATCCCTCTTTCCTTTCTAATTCTTTCTCTTGTTCTGCATGACTCCTGCAATAGACTGAAAGACGTGCTTCATCTTTGCAGTGATGGGGAATGCACATGGACAGACACAAAAGACACAAAAATTCAGAGCAGGGAGAAATAAGTAGGCGTTTTCATAACTCCTGAGTTTTCATAAAAACTCAAAGCAATCACCTACAAAGAGTACACTAAGGATATCTGAAATTTCAACCCACAGTTGTAGCTGGACTTCTATCTCGAAACTGATCACAAAGTTGGGGTTTGTTCTAAAATATTACTATAAATAAATGCCATACTCATGCCAGAGAGAGTAACTCTAGTGTGTATGGGTCAATCTCTGCCACTGGAGACTGTGCATGGAGACTGGAGACTATGTTAGTACAGACAACAGTGGTAAGGGCCTTGCTTATGTTCTGCTCCATATTTAACACTCATAATGCAGAATGTCACCATTCCTTGTCATCTAAGCATTTGAATATGTATTAGTCAATTGGCTAGTTGTGATATAAGCATGGAATTACACAAAAAAAAATAAGGAGAAGGGTTTGACTTCAATGAGTTAAAAAATCTAGGGCAGCAAAGAAAACCAACTCCAATGAAGAATTTCTCTTTGCCAATATAAACAATGAAGTGCATCATCCATTAGTTACAGAAAAATGTCACTTTTATTTAGTCTATCTAGCCAACAAAACCATACAAATAAATTCTGTGATGATGGTTTATAACTTAGTTAAAAACTAAAAGATTTTAGAGTCCTTGACAGAAAAACCTGGACAGTGCAATTCCCAAAAAAACTTGCCATATTTTTCTTTTTTTTCTGCCCAGAATCATTTAAACTACAGCTTCAAAAGAGACAGGTTTCCCTTATTTGGCACTTAAAAAGAAAAAAATTGCAATTATTCTTTGTTAAAAAACGTTGTCCAGGCAGTAAGGAAGTTTACCAATTGCTTTGTGCAGTGCTCTGTGCCTTGAGACAAAAGGAATATAGGAGATTGTAGCCCCAAGTTAAATTTATCATACAAAGCTTAAGGGGCCTTTGTGAGTGAAGAATGGGGCTCAAAACCCAATTTTTGTCAAACAGGTCAGGCACCTGTAGCATTGGCAGAGACCAAGTAACTTCTGAGAAGCCAGGAAACACCAAGCTATACCTTAGAGGTTATGAAGAAGAAATTCTTTCTGGAGATCTGAGTTGCATTTATTCTTTCTTTTAAAAATTGCCAGACATAGCACAAGTCTAAGAGAAAGGATACATTGACAGAAGCTTATATAAAACCCCTTTTTTATTTTACCGTCTTGCCCTGAAGAAATGCAGTTCCTGCATTTTCAGTTTTGTCTTAGTTTTTTTTTCAAATAAACCCAGCTTTAGACACTTAAAGCCTCCCTGTGGTTTTTGACAAGGCAAACCAATCTTTTGTCTATGTGGGAAGCTTGTCACCCAATCCCAAAAGCATAGCTGTACAAGAGGCCATAAAGGAGTCATGTACTTTGAGTGAAAAAGTCAATAGAAAACACACTGCTAGGAGAAGGCAGTGGTGCAGTGGGAGATTCTCTCAATTTGACATTCTCTTCATCAGGAGGTTCATACGAGTATACTCTGTTTTGCAGTCTCTGAATCTCAACTTCATTCTTGCATAGCAGTAAAATGTTACAAGTAAAACCACATGCAAGGCTCTCCAGCCTAATGCAGCTGAAGTCTTCTCCCTTGAAAATTACATGGGCTAGGTAACAAGTTCTGCAGCATAGAATCTGATATAGATATATTAAAAAAATAAACCTATCAGGTTTGAGGAAATTAAAACTGCAGTAGTATTTCTTAGTTCCTCTATTTCTGCTGATATTTACTCCTACAGCCAGAGTTCAGAAGAAAACGGGGCATTGGGCACAGCCCTGGCCATTGGGTCAGGCTCCCAGCCCCAGGTGGAGCTGGAGTGAGGCCAAGCAGGATGGGAGGGGCAGGGGATGCCCCCAGGGCACTGCCACTCCCCTGTCCCACTCCAGGGATGTGGGACATAACAAACTCCAGGGATGGCACTGCTCTGACCTAGGTGAGGTGAGGGGAAATGGGGTTTCTGTGACACCTATGGGCCCTGGAGCTCTATTTGACCTCTTCCAGGAAGCCTTCACTTCTTGCCTGAGCTGTATCAGAGGACTGATGTGTCTGGCTGAGCTACAGTCCCTGCCTGGCCATGGAGCACCTTGATCCTGGCTGGACTCCAGCCCGGCCTTGTGGCCCAGCAGGGCATGGATGGCAGGGCCAGACCCCGATTTGTGGTTTGATTTCCAGGCTGCTCTCACATTGTCTTCATTGCTGCTGTATTTTCTTACAGTCTAGGCTTGTGGTTCAGTCCGGCTGTAGTTTCCAGGTCTGTCTTGCTTTCCATGCTGGGAATGGTGGGACAAGCCTAGGCAGGTGAGCCCTGTGCTCTACAGCCTTGGGGTGCCCCTCAGCTCCTGATGGCCTTTCCTTAGACCATAGCCATCCTGGTCCTCTTTCTGGAGCCAACCTCCTGTACAAACCATGTATTTCCTATTTCAGCATATTGCTTCCTGGTGTGGCACAACAGACCTATTCCACTCACAGCTGGAGCTTAGCTGGTAGCCAGCTGTTCTGTTTCATCAGGGAGGAGGTTTTTTTACTACTTGGTTGGGGGAAGACTGAATGTTCATTATGTTTATTGTGTTTATTCCCCTCCTTCTTTTCTTTATGCAACATGCTGTAGTAAAACAAATTTTACTGAGAGTGTGTGCTTATACATACATACACTTGAAAAAACTCCACAATTCCCATGGCCTTTTTAAATAATGTGCAATTTCAAATTTTAATGGTTGAGATCAGCTCATGCATTTATACTATTCCACTGAGCTGAATAGGAGAGCAATAATAGTTGTAGGGGAAAAAAAAAAAAGTGCATTAAGGAACAATCTATGTACACGGGGCAGTTGTTATAAGGATAGTCCAGATTGCCTCAGTCACCAGTTATTGCTAGTTGGGTCTAGAATGACAGGTGAAAAAAATCCCTTGGTATCAGGCCTCAAACAGGAAAAATACTGGAAGACTATTGGGGCAATTCCCCAAAAATACTCTGCAGGCTTTGGTTGTGTAAACATATGCCACAGCAGTAATATTAATAATTTTAATATACCTTGACTTCTAAAAAGGCACTTAAAGACATGCTGCCTCTGCCCGGGCAACAAAATACTTTTGTATATAAAATTCCTTCTTGTAAAAAAACATTAAAAATCATAGTTGTATATGACCACATATTAATTTCAGCATTTTAATACATTCTGCTGCATCAGCACTTAAACAAAAGTTTCAACACTTATCAATACACAGCCTTTAGCTGTTCATAACATAAGACAACAGATTTCTGATTCTGGCAGCCAGCCCTTACTGTTTTGTGCAAATCTTCTCCCAAGACTGTCAGCTAGAGCTGCACAGCCTTTGCATTGCTTTACAACATCTGCTTGGGTCAGCTTTAATGTCAGCAGAACTTAGTCCTGTGCCATTATATTAAATTCTTCAAGGCAAGTGGTTAGCATTTCTTCTAGACCAGATGGAACCTAACATGGCACGATATCCCTCACATTTAAACCTCATCCATTTGATAGACTCCACGATTAATGACCAGTATGTGAGGCCCATTGTTAGTTCTGTATCTGCTGATGTTTTGGCACACTATGCCAGCTGAAGAGGGAGCTGCTTAATGTAACTTAATGGATTTTTACTTCTCTGCACCAATCTGCAGGAATCCTCCCACAGCCCCTTCATTTACCCAGGTAAGTGAACAACATAGCTGTAGTGCTCAGCAGGGCTCCTCAGGAGCAGGTAGGCTCACCTGAGCAAATAGAGATTTAAGAAGCAGGGCTTCACTTAGCTTGTTTAAGATGAGTTGGGTTAAAACTTTGCTGCTTCTCAAAGTCGATGCAGGTGCTGGAAACCTGGCACAGGCTCTGATTTCTGGCCATTACTCTGTGCATGTGTGAATTCTCAGGAAAAAAAAAACTACTAATCTTGAATTTCACAGGCTAAAATATTTCTTTCTACTTATTATTAAGCACTCACTGTAACTGCAAGTATATAAAGTATGTGTACAGATTCTGCAGGTGTGGAATTTGGAAAAGAACCTCTACCAGTTCCATTGCAAACAGTTTCCATGTGCCTCAGGCTAGGTGAGAGTAAGAGGTACCCATGTAACTTTTACTGCCTATACTTGCTATCCTGCACTCTGCTTTGGGTACACAGTGTGGAAAGAGAGTGTGCTTTTAATCTTGCCAAGCTGATTTCTGTGAGGTTTTGACTAAATTTCACAACTTCTGTCCAGCTGAGCCTACTGAACCAAGTTTGGACCTGCCTTGAATTTTGTGCATCTCAGTGAAAGAGAATTTTCTCAGACCACAGGGGACATGAGATCAGGCTTTTGTTCTGTGAAATGAAAAATGCATGTTGGTGTGAGAGAGGTTGACTATTCCACTTCAGACTAATAGAAGTCATATTGGCCTCCAACTGACTCAAGCTAAAATTTTGGAGACAAAAGGCCATCCTGACAGAACTACAGCAATGGCATTCTTTTATTTTTAGATTTAATTATATAGTTCTTATGGATTTCTGAGTGTTACCCTAGCATTCATGTCTTAGGGCACAATTTCTGTGGGCAAGGGAAATGCATTTGTCCAAACTGACCTTCTTTGTGCTAACTTGGAGGTTACTCACCGACTCACCTTTGATAAATGAATACCAGGAAGCTCTTGCAATATCACTCTGTTCCAGAAATGTCAGATGCTATTTTCCATAGATTCAATGACCCTAAATAATATTGCACCTTCTGCCTGGTAAATAATTGATATATGTCTGATAAAGCAAATGGAGCAAGAAGATTTCTGTTGCACGACTCTTCAGCTGCTGCATATTTTCTGAGGTTTTGGCAGCACTAAACCAATTAAAAATATATATATTCACTACAAGCTCAAGCAAGTCATACATTCCACACATGAAAGGAAATTAATTATTCTCTCAGAATGAAGCAATTCAGAAGGTTAATTTGCTGTTGTGAGCCTTATAGTTATGAAGACAGTAGACTACAACAATTTTAAAATGAGATTTAATTTTTAACATTTATCAAGGCTTTATTTGCATTATACACAAATAAAACAAATACTGAAAGCATTACCTTACAACTAATTGGTCATGAAGTGTGTTGTAATCTTAATCTAGTAACAATAATGAAGTTATTCCCTTAGTTTCTTAACACTTTTATTATAAAATTGAGACAGTCACTTGCGCTTGCAGTGTAAGGAGCATAAACAAGTTAGTGAATATCCCTCTGTAGAAGGTCTTCCTATTGTAATAACTACAACCAAAGTATTAAACACTATTGAGCGTCACAATCAGAACACCCATAGAGTTTCTCCACTCTCGCTTTTCTGTCTTGAAGTTGCATTGTAGAATTTAAACTCGACACAGGAAATCTCTGACATTGTGATGTCAGCAGTTAGTTAAATCTAGGAGAACTACTTCATTAAAAATTAGCATAGAATGAAACAAGAGTATAAGGTGAAGTTGACAGCTTAAATTGAAGGACTGGACAGTTTAAATCATATGCTGATTTATCTGGAACCCGGCTCTGTTGGTCTTAAATCTTGCAGCACTTTTCTTTCTTTAACAGACTTAAAAGAAATAAACATGTACGTTGCTCAGACTAAAGAGCAAATTATTATGTGCCATTCCAGAATTTCCTAAAACATCATTGTCACTTCCTGTGTTTGTTAGCGGCCGGATAGATCTGAGGGATCCCTGTCAGACCAAAACTCCTTAATTTCCATGCTTATGTGACTTTTGCACAGGACTGCTGTACCTCTGCTCTAGTACTCCAGCATCACATATATATTTACTGCTTTTCCTAAAAGAAAGTATTCTGGCATACATATATATGTAGCAATCTGAAAATCCAAGTGATGGCAGCAATAAAAACTTATGTAGTTTCCATCCCAAATTCAAAATGTCTTTTAAAACAACTGCTAAACTGTGTATAATGCAAATTTCAAGTGAACTTTATGTGCTAATATAAAGTGCTGAATTCAACCATTCTATTATTTTACCCTATTTTTATTCATCTTCGGTCTTTACTAATCCAAGTCAATGCTATTTCATAGAATCATAGAATTTCCTGAGTTAGAAGGGGCCCACAAGGATCACTGAAGTCCAATCCTTGATTGAGAGAACACATTAAGAGCTACTCTCACAAAGAGAATATCCTGTACCAAATCAGTTTTTCATTTACGCCACTGAAAATGTGGTAAGTGGAGTAAATGTTGTGGTGAGAACTTAGAAAATTATCCAGTTTTATAACAAAAGTAAAATTATCTGAATATTTTTACTTGCTTATATGAAATTTATGCTTTGTCATATATTTACATGTTATACATTACTATGTGACTTATGCCTAAATTGAGATTAACTCAGTTAGAGAACAGTGATAAGAATGCCAAGGTGGTGGATTTGATCCCTCCATGCACAATTCATGGAAAAGTTGGACTTGCTAATCTTTTTAGGTCCCTTCCAACTCAGAATATTCTGTGTTTCTGTGATTAAATAATCCACATAGACTGAATTCGGAGTAAAAAAACAAAAACATTTTCTTCCACATGTTTTTATGTGGTGTCAGTTTCTCAGCAATGCAACAGGAACATGTTCATAAGTGATGTTCTGGTTATCATCAGCGTCAATATCCACACTAGATACATGTCCATGCTAATAGTGCCTAAGTACATAAGTAACCATTAAAAAAGGGCAGTCAAAATTATGTCAGAAATTTGGACAAATGTTTCAATTAAAACATTTTCTGCCATTCCCTAATCTGTAGACATCCACATACTTGGAAGTGGTAAAAACTCCTGATGCCAGGCAATGTGTTATGTGATCTGTTTCTATGTTGAGCTAATTTGATCCTATAGTAAGGGAGTTCTGTTCACTTTTTAAAGCTAAGGTTTTTTTTCATTGTTTCAGAGCCTTCCAAATCCTTCTGAAGGATTACTTTGCAGTCTGTTCTGAAATTATCAACATTACATAAACTCAAAGAGCGCAGTTCCCATTTTTTTATTTTATAATTTTTTCAGGCATATAATTTTTTCTTTTATAATTTTTTTTTATTTAAAAACAAATCTTCAAATACATAAGCTGATAATATCTTTATATCTTTGCCCAAAGTGACAAACTGTCCTTTTCCCTGTACAGATATGAAAAGATGTGGTCGTGCTCCTGGTGATATTTGCTCTGTGGGGAAGTAGCTGAAATAATGTTCTAAATGCAAATAGGGTATAGATGTCTTAGGCCTTTTGAAAATAACTCTCTGTATTGATTCACTTCAGGAATAAACCCTATAAGACTGATTGAAATTCAGTAACAGAGACAGAGGAACCACTGAAGATTTTTTGCCCAAATTACTTGAAGGCTCTAATAAATGTCAGCTGAAGATGGCAGGTAGGGTGAATTACCCAGCAGCTGTCTATCTCCTCACCCTCAAACCCTTTCAATTCCATCTCCTGAAGACATTCAATTTATTTCAAAAACAGCCTCTTTCCATTCTGGGGGAAGATTTTTAAAGTGAGGATTAAATAATTTTTTAATTAAGTCTTCATCCAAGTGTGATAAAAAGAAAGTAAGAGGCATTTTAAGAAAACTTTTGGCAGTGTTAGGGGGTATGTTGTAATGCTGTTATTTGAACCCTGCTTCTTTCCTACTGGTTTATTCCTAAACCCTAAACCTTTTCCTATTTGGCCAAATGCCAAACTCTCCCCTTGACCCAAAGGGTTAAATAACCCTGCAGTCCCTTCGTTTGCCCCTCTCATGCTGGACCCCTTCATGAATAAACTTGGAATACGTCCAGACAAAATCAGGTGAGAGGCCTCCTTGATTATTAAGTTCCTAATGCTGTAACTCAGTTTCCCTCTCTCATAGAAAGAGCTAGCTGGGCAGGATTGGGGAGGGGAAACAGAGGATACAGCTGGGGTAGATGTTTGTAACGCTTAAATGCAGCCAACAGATTGCATACTTTGTTTTCTTGAACATACCTCTAGTGAAGAAAAGGATTTTTTAAATGATTTAATGTGAGCCTCATTGTCTGACTCATCCCTTCAGAGAGATCACATTGCCTCCAGAGCTTTTTGAGGAAAAGTTTATTTATGTTTGTTAATATTTAGTATTAAATCATGTGGTTTTAATTTTCTGTAGTTATCCATTTTCTAGCCTGTTTGCTTTTCACAGTGCAGGCACAGTTAACATCTATCCACAGATAGATATTTCACAGTGTGAAGTATACACACTCTTGGGATCTGCACATTTCTGCTCAAGGAGTCATGTCTGAAGCCTGCTAAATACAAGAGGCTACATGTAGATTTAATAGCTATTAATTAAATAAAAGGGTCTGATACAACTAAAGTACTTTTCAGCAATTCAAACAGTCCACTACTGGGAAGATCCAGAACCCAGCAGGACACTTATTCTTGGAAGGAGACAACTACAAGACACATGATATAATATCTTTCAGACTGAGTTTAAAAAGTTGAGGTTTCCTGCTTCTTTGAGTTAAGTTTGGTCAAGAAGATTTTAATATTTTTCATTATCAAATTCAGTTTGAGACCTCAAACAAAGGACTCAGTACATTGTCAGTTCATCCCTGATAAGTGATGACTGATGGAAAGTATCCCGTGGGGTGGTACTGATGTCTTCCTTGGCCTAGGGAGCAACAAAAAGGCATCTTTTTAACCTTTTTTTAGACAAATACCTGATTGATTCAACAATGCTGTGTGCCCATCATTGTCTCATTTGAATACCCTAGACCCAGCAGACACTAAATTCACTAGATTTCGTCCAGATTTTGGCATGGTAGATATGATTGCTACAGACATATCAGCCCCTACGTATTATCAGTCATATCAGAAGCCCTTACAAGTTCAGACTACAGGCCAGGTGAACGAGTCTTTCAGAGAGAATTGTTTTCTCCTCACTGTGTCTAGTTCCTGTTGACCTGAGATGGGAAAGAGTAGTAATGCCTACTAATGTCTATATACTTTTTAACCTACAAAAATCAGTCCAACAGGTCTACACAGTTCCCAAACTGAGGTCCTAAAACCCACATCAGATCAAACATCACTCAGCAGTTGTAAAGAAAGGAACGAGCACAAGGGTTTAAGCACCTTACTGCAAAGACACCACTACTAATACACTTTACATTGCCAAATTATAGTTTTAGTAGTCACTTTAAATGCATTTTCACATTAGTAGTAGTAAAAAAATATATTCAATATTCAGGCATGGAAACTAGTTTTTCCTCTAAGAGACCGTTGAGTTCCTCAGAGCAAACTGTACACAATAAACAGTTATAAAGCACAACATTCAGTCTGCTTTAGCTTCTGTAACAAATAAAAACTTGATTTAATGAAAACATTTCAGTAGGGGTAAGTGTCATCCCTACATGGGCAGAAAAATCTGGCAATTTTTCCAGGGTCAATAGCAGGACCTGTGAGAAGTACTACTGAACAGCAGAAAACATTGAAGGAGATGGAAAGCCAGCTGTTAAAGAACACAGTCTCTTTTGGATTCCTGGCAAGACAGGCTCTTCTGATCTCCTTACTCTGATGGAATTGCTGAGGACTGCTGAAGATCAAGGAGAAGGAATTTAAAAACCCACCAGTGGAAAAAATCAGAACACAGTTATTCATTTCAGCCAGCCTTTGCAATTCTGCTGTCCCCCAAGAGAATATGGAAACTGCCAAATTTTTCCATACTTATGGCCCCACTGAGAAACTGACTTAGGAACAGAAGACAAACAATCTGCCTGAACTTTTTAACAATGTTGGGGTTCAAAAGGAATTTATATTAATTTTCCAGAATATGAAAACCATTGTTTGATCAGCAAAAGACAATAGAGCAAATGAAAAATTAAATGCTATTGATAATGAAAGTACGACAGCAGTCTAGATACAAACCCAGGAAAACATGGTATTGATACTCAGAGCAGATTTCAAAGTCATGAAGAAAATCAGGGAATTTCTCTGGAAAAAGAATCAAGACCTTAAGCAATGGAACTTCAGAATTCAAAGCAGATTAAAAGTGATCTCTAAAATTGCAAGAAAAGTGACCTTAGAGTTTAGTTGCAGATTAAAACTCAGAAGTTGTTTCGAGGATGAGAGCAATCCAATACTTCCTAAGTGAAGCCAGCCCTCACAGAATATTTTAAATTAAAAGAGCAGAGTCAAATGTTTCCAATTTAGGAAACTAAAGCAACGATGATGGAATTCTTAAGCTGTTAATTTTGTCTTTAAGAGTTATATTGTATCAGGTAGGCAGTATTTTCAGTAAAATACTGCACTGAATTTTTTCAAAGCTAGCCTATACAGTACCTCTAGTGCTTGGTAGGAATATTTCGTTCATGATTTGTAGATCTGAGCAGCCACTGGTACATTAAAAATCTCAAACCTCAAAACGAAGCAGTGCTTATGCCTTTTTGATAGGCCTCATCTCCCATTCTGAAACAGGAAAAATACCTTTGGACAAAAGCCTCAAAACAGCATTGTTTCGCCCCTCAACAGATATTAATCTTGGAGCAGCAGTGTTACTGCTCACAGCTATCTGACAGATGGCCAACCCCTGAGAGGAGAGGCTGTCTCTTGCTAAAGCAATGGTAGCTGCAGGATTGAGAAGTGCCCTGGTGGGATTTATCATCAATAAGGAACTGGTTGGGTGCTGCCAGGTCATGACTTTGAGAAACAATAAAAAGGAGGATTACAAGAGCAGGCTGTGAATATCCCATTTTGTTCTTATTAGGTAAAATAGGAGAACTTTCATTTTTGCGAGAAAATTGGCTGGTAGCTCAGGACATTCAGAAGGTATTCTACTAGGAATGCATTCCAGGAACAAGGAACAGCTAAAGAGTAGAAGCAAAGGCAATTGCTGGTCACTGTTCTGATTCGTAGTGATTGCACAAACATTTTGTGGTGTGACATTAGTAGGAGGTGATACAAGAGCAGCATAAAAGCAGAATACTTGACAGACCTTACAGAAGTTACAACGGCATTCTTGCTAACTACCCTACCTTTGTAGAGCACTGAGGTGGTATCATTAAAAGGGAAAAGTGACCTTATTCTCACATACAACACGTTTTAATGTGTTTGTTCCTATTGCTTTTTGAGAGAGGGAGGCTCATAAATGGAAGCAATATTCAAGGAGAGTAAAGAAATCTCTAAAGGATGAAGCCACTACCTATATAATGTAGCAAGTTTGCTGACTAATAACAATAGATCAGAAAATTATGGCTGGCAGATAAAACATTGGAGATTTGATCCTCTCTGGAAGTCACTTGTCTGGGAAGATTCTCCTCCCTATCCATTTTTAGTGAACAGTAATTTTGCTTAAAATTCAACACACACATACCAAAGCTTTATTAAAATGTCGCTGTCTGAGTGGAGCATCAAAAGCTGCAAAATACAAGGCTGACAAAAGAAAAAGATCCATATATGAGCCAGTGACAGTAATTGTCAGGTTTAACAAGGATGAAGGGTTATATATTATATTCTTCATGTCTATTTTGCAAAAAAAGTAATAATCTGTGGGGGTTTTGTTGTATAATTCGGAAGAAATAGACTTGTTATTATAACTCAGTGATCATGACATTTATATTTTTTTCTAAGTTCTTAAGAGAGTTCTCAGAACCATTTTTTTGTTTCCCTGACAATATAAATTAAATGCCTCTGATGTACAGTGTTCTATGATTTTTAACAAGAATAATTTGTTCTTGTATAACTTCATTTTCACATTACAGATTTTGTCACAAGTGTGATGTTTCCATATTTGGATACACACTTTAGTTTAGGAAAGACAACAGTAAGCATGCAACAGTAAACATAATTTGCTCTCTGATACTCTTGTATTTGTTTTCTCTCTGAGTTACCATCTTCCTGAGGTTTACCCCCACCATAGGAAAGTAGAAAAATGCACTAATATTCTGAAAAATCTATTATGTGGGAGAGAGTCTTACTTAGGATGTATCAAACATTAAAACAATGAAACATCTTGCTAAACAAAGATTGTGCCATTGTATTTCAATGAGAGAAAGAAAAAAACAAACATCCCTGTTAATTAGACTAATGGCAAGTGTAAAACTGCTTCAAAGTAAGGAAGTTTTGTTGTAGAAGTTGTAGTTTTTCTTTAGTTTTAAGGTAGAAGTAGGCTTTCCTACCCTTGCTGACATTCAGTAGCATCAAACACCATGAGTAGGTTCACTGATCTTCTCTGTATTGTTTAGTTTGACTGTTCCAGTGCTCTCTGTGTGTCACAAGAACAAGCACACAAGCTGGTGCCAGAGAGCAGTTGATGCCAGGCTTTCATCCCTGCTTGTTCCCCCGGTAACTTGTAGCAGCAGGCAGAGGGCTGGATGTTTTTCCAAGGTTTCAATTTTTAAGTGTCTGCCTTGTGGTGGTAAATTGACGGCACAGGCACAAATGTTTTTGCAAACATGAAAGGCTTGTGATTCTAAAGATTTCTTCTGTTTCTTTTTTCCATTTCTTGGGAACTATTTGCTATTTGAGAAGCAGAAACTTCTGTGAGCAGTTCAGTTGCAGCACCTGAAAAATTAGTCATATGCAGCACCAGGTGGGCTGGACAGTTTCTTAGTTAGCTGTTTTATGTGTGGTCATCAGCCTGACTTGATATATTTACTGTATCTGCTGTTCCTTACTCTTTACCATCTACATTTTCAGATTTTTACTAACTTTAATGAAATTCTCCTTTTCTAAAACAGGTCAAATTTGTTCATTTGTATTTTTTCCCTATGCATATGTTACAAATCAAAAAAATCCACTCTTCACATATTTATATTTACAAATATCTGATATATGCATTTCTTTTAAACGACTTTAATGTGGGACAATACAGCCTTGTGCTGAAATGAGTTTAACGAATTCCAGTAATAACAACTCAACTACTCTTAAGAAATTGAAATACATCATTTCACAAATTATTTCTCCTATACATTTTGAACATTTGCTGACAGGGCACATACCTGTAAGTCAAAAACTGGTTAAAGGCCAACACTTTAAACTGCCTGTGAATTTGACAAGTCTGTTGTTAATTACAGTCTTGACATCCTTGGACAAGAAAAAATAAAGGAATGTGTGGTTTACTGGTAAAGCAAGAACTATTGAATATATAAACCTCCAAATTCATAGGCATTGACATCACGATTTCAATACAAATAGATTCAACCAGGAAGTAAATTGTACCAAGGGAGCTAGAAAAGAAATAAGAATTTGTTAACATTATTCTAGTTCTTTTGGGATCATAACATGAAGTTTCAGGAATAATTCACTTCTAACTCTGGAAAACAACTTTACTGGAGCAAAGATATCTCATTTTATTCTTTCTTTAACTCCAGTAGTCTGCTTTGTACTTAATCCAAAAGAGGTCTGAACATATAGAAGCAACTTTCCTTTAAAGAATTTCAGGCCAGGTTCTAAACTAACTACAAAAAAAAAAAAAAAAAGATAGCATAAATTTAGCTCATTTTTAGGAATATATTGCAAATGGCATTTGGTTTTTGTTTCTTAGATGTACGTTTTTCAAGTTTGTGAACCTATTAAATAGAAGTACAGAATTTAGCATATTTTTATACTTAAAACCTGTAAAATAATGCCATATTATATTGATTTCTTTATTCACTTTACACATCTTTTTCAAGCATCAGACTCAAAATATATGTGTATTATATTATAGGATTAATTTACCAAGGTATAACCAGTATTGTATATTTAAGTCAATAAATTTTTGTTTCTCTTTATTTCACTGAGTTATACCATCATTAAATTGATATAATGTAGCAGTGGGTATGGCTCAGAGATTATGCAGCATTTATTCTGACTTTATGCTGGATAAAAATAAGCGAATCAAAACGTTTATATTCAGAAGAAAGCAGCTTAACTCTGATAAAATGAAACTCGGCAACTTTACTTTTGTAAGAAAACATTTGTTCCTTTCAAAAATGCCAAATAGTAAATTACACTTAATTAATCAAACTTTGAGTGACTTCCAATTAGTTTCCTACAGTACTTCTATGACAGCTCTTTCCATTATTACAGAGTGTGAAAACAATAAGCAAAAGAGAATGACACTACATAATAACCAGGAGAAATTCAAACATTATAACTTTGTAAAACACTCTCTTTTTCATGCTCTGGATGCTTACTTATAAGTAAAGCAAAATAAAGCTTGTAAAGTCCAAAATTAGGTTTGAATAAACAATCCACATGACATCTATTCAGAATATCTCTAGTGCCTTCCACCAGTGAAGGGACTGTCCCAGGTAATGACACAGAGCACTCCTTTGCACCTGTGACTTACTATAGGATGGGAAAGATAAAACACTTTTCATTTTAAGGAAAATCTTAATTTCAATGTGTTCTACTTTCCCTAAGAAAAAATAAATCCAGAATGGAATTCTGTTCTTGTTCTTGTTCATCCTTGTCTTGCTGTTAAAGAAAGTAGAACTATATAAATTGATCCTCAGTGTTTCCCTTTCTATCTAAACCAAGATATTTAATCTGAGAAAACAAAACCAGATACGAAAAAATAAAAAAAAATATAACTCATAAGTCAGTACTTCCACAAACAATAGCTAAGCTGAAAAAGATAAAGAGATTTGTAATATCAGGCCCATTCTTACTACTGCATGAATTGAATTTGTAGTTATTCTTTGTAGAATGTCAGCTCTGCCAATGTCAGAGAAATATTTCCAGAAAAGAGAACTATAACTTCTTTCTCTGTGTCAAATGTTATTCATGTCTCCCACACAACCAGATCACTGATGCACTCATTTTCAATTGTATCTCCCTGACTATGAGATTTATCTATAGATATTTTCACAAGTGCTTCAGCAAATGATGAAATCAGTTTATTTGTTTAAAATAGTATCATGTGCTATTATAATTTCATGCATTTATTTCTTATTTTTCTAAAAGCTAAACCAAAGTAATTCTCAGTGGTTCTGACTTGCTTCCTTCTGCTTTTGTTCTTAATAAGAAAAAACAAAAAACTTTAAAATTATATTATCTTGAATATAGCCTATTTGCAGAGCATTTCTGATTCTCAGTGCGTAAACATTGCATTCTTAACCTTCAGCTGTTTTAATAGTAGCATCCTTTGCACTGTTGTTCTGGTTCCTATGTAGGAGCAGTTAATTACTATTTGGATTTCACATGTGCTTACAACCATCTCAACTAAAAGTAGCATCTGGAAATTCAGCTTTATTTTTTACTTTGTTCCTTTTACAGGGAATATTTTATATCACACCCTTATGTGCTGGCAGCTTTCAAATCTGTGTTATTGACAGATGCTATGTCTAGGGAGGAGGCTGCTAAAAACACGTGCCTTGTAAGACATGCACAGCTTCTGTACTAAGCAGAGACGCTTGCTGAACAGTGTCTTTTCAGGGAGGAGAATAGAAGAACATGGAAAATTTGTTGGGGCAAAATGGACAAGGGAAGGCATGTGGTGGAAACCCATGGTTACCAGAGAAAATACTTCACAACAGTGTGGAGAGCTGGTAACATTTCTAGCAAGTTTCTCAGATGGCTAATAACACAATAATAATAGTTATCTGCTGCTTTTCCCTGTATTTTCTATCATCTCTCTACTCAAGGATAAGCATCAAAACCATAGCAATTGAAATGGTCTAAAACTTTCAGCACTGGAATTTTCCAAAATTTTCATCTCAGTTTAGGTTGGAGCAACTTAGATAGTTCTCCCCAAAGAACAAAAATGCTTTACAGTCACACTGTGAGCAGGCAGACAGAGGCAAGAGTAAAAGCATATCCCTCTTGAAAGCTAAGGAGCCCTTTCTTATGGGAAATAGAGCAGGTATGGTGAGAGGCAGGAATACGAGCATGTTGAACCTACAAAAATAATCTGATATCTTCTGTGAAAAAAAAAACAAAAACGTGATTTACAAAATATTGGGCTTTGACCATTGTAAGATACACATTCAAGGAAAACACCATTCAGTCTCCAAGCTAAAAATCATAAGTCGTAGTGACTGCATTTTACTGTAAATATTGTTTGCACTCCAGTGCAGTTATTGTTGGAAGGCTGGGATAGATCTGTGTATTAGTTTTTCCTGCCTGCAAAGGCTAAGAACATACCTAAAAAACATAGGTTCAAGCTGGTAATAACAATTATGATCAGTTTCAGGGGAGAACTCCTGTAAAGAACCAGTATTTCTTCAAAATTTGAGTGAGCCACTCTTCACATTTTTGCACTGGAGATTTTAGGTGCAAATTGTGATCAGCAATCAGTGTGATTAATCCCTCCAATGGTTGCAAGCTGGGAGGAAAAGTGTCTGTCTCTTTTCTTAAGTTAAAAGATGTAGAAAAGAGGAAATGGCCTGAACTGTCTGCCGGGAAGTTTAGTCTAGATATTAGGAAAAATTTCAGCACTGAAATAGAGCATTGGAACAAGCTGCCCAAAGAAGTGGTTGAGTCACCCTTTCTGGAGTTATTTAAAAGATGTGTAGATATGGAACTTGGGGGCATTGCCTGGTGATATTTTTAGCAGTGTTAGGTTTATGGTTGAACTTGATCTTAAAGGTCTTTTCCAACCTAGATGATTTTGTAGTTCTACTCAAATGCTGCTGCTGATGCACTCCTGTGAGTGGGTTGGGAACTCCTCAGGCAGAAGACAGAACAGAGTGATCCGAGTTTCAACTTTTGGCTTCAAATGTGACACTGAGGTATTCTTTCATCTAACAGGCAAAATCACAGAAACAGCTTGGAGATGAAGTCAAGAAGTAGTAAGGATCTATATTTAATTTTTAACAAAAAAATTAGGGCAATTTATACAATACAGGACATAAAAGTTTTATCTCTGGGAAACTTTGAATAACAGTGGACTTCTTTCAGACCCACCTATTCCTGGTAGTATTCTCTATGAAAATCTTTATCTTAAGTTAACCTAACAGTGTTATCCTTCTGTTTCATATATTGCAATGAGCTTCCCAGGTATGTTTAAACTGCATCTCAGTGCTTACAACATTTGACTACTGTAAGGAGTCACAGATCTTCACAATTAACAAAAAATCTCTCCTTTCACCAGGAGCTCAGGCAGCTGAAGTTTTCATAGTTCAGCTTTTTAGACTCCTAGAGTCCCAAAAGGTGGTCCTTACTTGCAGTCATCTAAAACAGGATTACAAGGTGATGTTATCATGAGACCTGTTAAGTCTGATATTCTTTCTCCCCTCTCCCTATCACCAGCTCCAGGAAGTTGGGAAATCCCTTTCATGAACCATATTATGTGAAACTGTTAAAAAGGTATTTTTGAGTCCATTGGCTCACCTCTATTAATGAAAATGTAAATTGTTTTAAAATCATAATCCTGAGAACTCTTTTTATATGTAGTTTTTATAGCAAACATATTGTAACACAAGGCTTTAGCCCTTATTTTGAAAAGAAAATAATTTACCTTTATGCAAGTGTCTGATGGAGAGGAAACAAATTTGGAAAAGCATAATTTTGTGTCCTCCTGACAACTTCAGGAACTATTTCATTCTCTAAGATCTATAACCACAAAACTGGACATAGACTATGCATGTCCTGTGACAAGTGCCTGTGGGTGCTGGGGTTGTTTAGCCTGGAGGAAAGGAGGCTCAGGGGTGACCTTATCACTCTCTACAACCACTTGAAAGAAGGTTGTAGCTAGGGGGCTGGCCTCTTCTCCCAGGCAACTACTGGCAAGACAAAAGGAAATGGCCTCAAGTTGTTCCAGGGGAGGTTTGGATTTAACATTCTGAAAAATGTCTTCACTGAAAGGGTTATTGGAAGCACTGGAACTGGTTAGTCTGGGAAATTGTTGACTCACCATCCTTGGAGGTGACTGATAGACTGAACATGGCACTTAGTGCCACGGTCTGTATGACGTGGTGTTCAGTCATAGGTTGCATTCAATTATCCCAGAGGCCTTTTCCAACCTAATTGGTTCTGTGGTTCTGTGAAACAGATCAAATATAATTCCTCAGAAAAATTTAAGAAGCATAAAATGCTACCAAACTTCTGATTCCTTTCGAATTTTTAGAAGCCATCATAGAAGCAATAGTGAGCATGAAAGGGACACTGTAAGCACCATCAGTCTGAGGAGTTTCTGTAGCTAGAGCTCCAAAGTCAGTAGTTGTGTATGGTTTTCAGGGCTGAACATACAAGATTTAGCTAAGTTAACATTTTTAGATTTTATATCCATTTGAGTGGCACAATAGACTCGATAGCGTAAAGCAGATCTGAACATTCAAGATTCAGCATGGGTTGGACCTAATTATCAAAATTATTCAGAATCCTTACAAGCTGGCCAACTTTAGAGTCCTAGGAACATGAAATCCTAGACATCACCCTCAGTGTGTGTTTAGTAGAGATGGTTTATCATTCAGCTAAAAATCCTGTTTAGTTCTCCATCTGACTCAGGAGGCAGACCCTGTGCCACCACATAATTCTATTGCAGTTTAGTCATGTCAAGCAAAACAAAAAAAACCAGAATATTTGGCAATAAGCTTTCAAAAGGAAAACTGTTAGGAGACCTAAATACTGTAAAATCTCTTTGAAATTCAGACCATTAAGCATTGAAAGAATATTTAAAATAATTTCAATCAAATCTAGAGCTACCATGTAAAAGATTTAGTACTGAAATACTAGGTCACTTTATGGTGAGAAACAAAACATCCAAAGGGTCTTTTCACAGGTCTGGAGACTAAAATGTCCCTCTCTAAAAATTAAAGCTCTGGATAGGAATGGAACTATTGGATATTTTTGCCATACCAACCAAGCTGTGGATGATGCAAAGGAGAAAGGAGAGGGGGGAAAAAAAGAACGATAATATTTGGAACAATATGCTAGTCTGTGCTTAGCAGATAATAATGTCAGAAACACTTTTAAAAGAAATCTTTAGAAAGTGAAGTTATTTTTGTTCTGTCCCTCTTTTAGAAAGCACCTAATTCTTTCAATTAATTGGTTTGAATGACAGTTGTAAACTAATGAGCTGCAGATGTCCAACTCTATAAGCTGCAGTCAGGAAAACATGGTTTATTTATCAGTTCTTTACAAGGGAAAAGAAAACTCAAAAACTTTTTATCTCTTCTTTTTATTTGTGTTAATTCCTTTTAACTTTGCAAAAATCTTTAGCTCCATCTTCAGAGCAGTAATGTGTCTGCACCTTCAAAGAAGAGGCGGTGGAATCTGTTAAACAGATCACAGTGCACTAGAAAGTAACACTGCACAAATGCTTTGAAATAAGGTTGAAAACAAGACAGAATTTAAACCAAGTGCAAAGCAGAAAACTTTAAAGTACAAAACTTCCCATGAATCAGTCCTGATTATGGAAGTTAGTTGTGATAAATTGGTTTGAGGAGCTCTTGTGTAGCCTAAACACATTTTTAGTAAATACTTGCCTGAACAAGAGTATGTTTTACTAACATACACCTGAAAGATCACTGAAAACTGTTGTCTGGGTTAGGGGTAAGGATTGGGGAATGCAGTAAAAAATGCTGATGTATTTAACCCAGTAAATTATTGGGCATTGTGCTGAGGGACTTAAACCTGCAGCTGGAAGTTGATACTCAGCTGTTGATAGCAGAGACTGATCCTTAATATCCTACCATGTTTGAAAATAGGAAAGCCATCATTTGACAGAGTTAATAGGCCTGTTGTCAGCTGCATGACAGCTGGATTTTATAGTAAGGCTAAGAAAGTCAGAGGACAACAGAATAAACTAATTCTCAACTGAGATTATGATTGCTTTAAATGTCAGCCCTTTAAAGGCATTTCATCACTTGGAAGTACCAGATATGCTTTTAGTAATGTTTTTCCAACCCCCCATCCCACCAGTGCAGCTTCTGTCTGAGATGAGGTAGGGCTATGACCTGTGCTACTGAGTACTTGGCATCTCCCTGTATTGCCAGTAAATGTGAGCAAGTTTATTTGGTTTATTACTGTTTCAGTTACTCAGGTTGCAGCTCAGTAACCTGTTTGGTATCTAGTTTTACTGTAACCACATGACTGTTGAAGAACAGACTTAAAACCCTATGGGCTTGATGTAAATACACACATTCAGCTGAATATGCTTCAAGTCCAACTTTAATAAAACAGACTTCCTCTTCTCAGTCAGCAAAGTATTGCATACTGTAATCAAAAAGCCACTGATATTAAGAACATTCATGTTTGCATTGTGTTGGGGTTTTTTTAAAAGGCTAATTAAAGCAAATTTAAATTTTAATAATAACTAGGAGAATAGTATCTAAGACAACTCAAACTGGACACATTATGTTCAAGACAAGTGTCCCAAAGAAACCCTTAAAAAATGCCATTTGTCCTCCTTTCTGCAGAATGTAGTCCTTTCAGACTTAGGAAGATACTTGTTGCCCTGGAATTCTCTTGTTGTTTCTCCATCTCTCCCCCAAAGTCAGGCTGTAAAATAAGAGCTTTAGCACTTAAGAGCTTGCCCTTGCTCCCATTGATTCAGGGTTGTGCAAAGACTAGTTGGACTGGTTCAGTCAAACATTAAAAGCTGTTAAAACCACAACAAGTTTCTGAGTCACCTGCTCCTGACATGCCTATTGCTACTGATCTTTTTTTTCATGGGTCACAAACAGCATGTTCAGCTCAGCTGCTACTTTCTTCTTTACATGTCAAAGGTAAGTCTGCCTAACAATGGAAGGGCAGATAAGGCAACTCAATCTCTCTAAAATCAAATAAATAATTAATATAGAAAGGGAAGACAAAATGATATGTCAAAACAGCAGCAGCTCTGATACCTCAAATTTATTTCTCTATTGATGCTGGATTGTGCCAGGTATTATAGGGATCACAATAACTCCTTCCTAAAAGTAAGCAGTACCCCAACAGTGAAAAAAGGCAGCAAACACATGTGAGGGAGTTCTCCACTAGTTGGCAAAAAGATGTTTCTTGAAAACATTCCAATTAATCTTCTCTGCCAGTTATTCAGGGAACTGAAGGGTCTTAAGCAGAAGCTTGAAGATCACTTTTCACAGCCCTAAGGGACAAAATTTCAATGGGAAATACAGCTTTTCTCCCAGTCTTACACTAACATGGTGAAAAAGCACAATCTCTTAGGAAAAGACAAATTCATATGTCAGAAGACCTGGCAATATCAGGAAGTTGTAAAATAGCCTTCAGATAATTCCCTGCCCTGAAACTGAAATCAAACCGTAGATTGTCCTGGCCAGCAAAGAGAGCATTTCCCAGGAATTACCCATTCTCATCTCCTGCAAAGACTCTCCACACTGAACTCTAAGTTAAGATGTGTGTATAGTAATATTGGCTCTTCCAACATGCCTAGAAACCTCAAATTAAACAACTCTTCCCATATGTAAAATGAAGTAAAAAAAATAAGAGTGATTGAAACAGTATCAGCTAGGGAATTTATTTACACTTTGTGTACATAGGTGTGATACTCTTAATATTAACTAGACTTTGTAGTTGGATTTATTTCTTAGTCTTGTGTAATGCTTTTTCTTAGTAATTGTCAGTCATTGTTTCTAATTTGTGCTTATTTTTAAGAATATTATTTGTAGAAAAATGTTGTTGTTCTCTAGTTCCTAATCTGGTTTTAATTATCTGAACTGCCAATCTGATTGTGTTAGCATATTCGTGTAAAGCAAATGGGACATACAAGTTAGGACTTGCAGCTTGGTGTCTGGTGAGCATTAATAGATAAACTTATGGATGTATTAATTCTACAGGGATCTAGCCCATACCCAGTGCCTTGCAACTGTCTGCTCATACTGCTCCAAGAACTATTAGAATTTCATGTCAGAAATATGATATGGATGGCTGCAATAAGACAGTTATATAGCTGTATATAGTAATTTTAACATTTTCCTGACCAGTGGATTTTGGTTGGGAGGAATATCCAATAAATATTCTAGAGACGTATGAATGTAAATAATGGGGCTCAAATTGCTAAAGAAAATCCTTGTCTAGGACAAACACTACTAAATACAGCATGCTAGGAGTTGAACTCAATGACCCTTCCAGCTCAGGATACTCAATGGTTCTATGATTCTATAACTCTGTAAATTCAGGCACAATCAGGTTAATTGAACCACTCATTTTTATCTTTTCTCCTAGGTAGCAATTTAAGTAGGGAGCTGGAACTTCATGGCATCACCTTTCCATATTCTGTGTAATGAGCCAGCCTGCATGCTATCTTCTACAGAGATATTTTCTTGTGGCCTCAAATCTTCACCATTGCAATAGCCTACCATCTCTAGCACCTCAGATGCATAGCACACAAGCAAAGTCACAAAAAAGAAAAAGCAGTGACTCACTGTCCTGCTGAATTTTTTGAGAATTTTGAATTTTGCATGAGAGCTCCTGCAAAACTGCAGTCTCTTTCAACTCAGACATGAGTTAGAAAATTAGCTCCAAAATCTCTTTTTCCACTGTAATAGACTATATTGATGATGTAGTTTGGTACAACAGCTTGACAACACAGTTTTGAAGAGTACAGAAAATGCTTGTTAGCATTAGAAAATATCAAAACAAAAACATTTGTATCCTTTACCCCCTTGATGTTCCAGGATAAAAGCAAAATAAAATATAACCCTTCAGTGGGTTATTTCTGGTTTGTACCACCACAAGTTCATTTTTACCTGCATATCAGAAAGCATTTGCTCTCTGTCAATCTGAATACTTTGAAAGGATATTCACATCACTATTCTCATCCATGGAACAGAGGAAACAGAAATCAAGAGATGTGAATCAATCTCAGAAAATTCATGTTGGAAATCACTCTAATAAACAGGAATGGAATATTGGGTTAGTAGAAGAGAGGTTCCCTATTTAGCAAAGTATGTTGCTTTTCATTAAAATCCTTTCAGAAAGTGTGTCCTAATTCACTTGTTCAGGGTGACTATGACAATGTTCTGTGTTTAAACAATGCATCTAGCTCATAATATATTGTCCATACTGTGCAGAAGAAGGTGACATTATTTACTATCAACATGTGAGAATAAACCTATTTTACACACACAGCTCTAGTGTCCATTTCCCTGAGTGGAGCTGTAAGCATTCCATGGATTAAATGGTAAAAATTAATAGACGCTGGAACGTGTGCAGTTTTACCTATGCTGCTCTTCTACATATCATAATGTATGTATAGAAGACTTCTGTTCCTTTTTTTTCCCTCTTGTAAGGACATGAAAATAGGTGTTTTTTACCAGAATTCTCAGAACCAGCTTGTTCTACTAAGAAGCAGAATTTACAGCATGTGCATAATCTCTTTATCCTGCTGAATTTATCTTTAGAGATTTCCCAAAGCTGGTCTTGCTTGCAAGCATGGAATTCCTTTTGTTGTTTCCCCTTGTTCTTACACTGTACCATGCATATTTCCATTAGTCCACAGCTTAGTTCTCATTGACTGTCATCATTCTTTTTGTGCCTAATAATGTTTACTAAGGTTTTAACAGCATTCCTGCACACAATAACTGTAGCTAACAGATGAAAAACATGGCCATTTCAGTGCAAAACAATTAGCTTATGTATCCTTGAGACACTCTTGTGTTATAAAGTGCAAGTTAAGAAGGAAGAAACCATGCATGTTAATTAGAAATAAACAAAAAATACATTACTGGCATGTATTCGGACACAGCAAAATGTAGCACTTAAGCACTGCAATTGATAGGTTTACTTCATAGAGAATATTTTAGTGCTTTATAGTCTTTCTTTAGAGGCCTGTATAAGTGATTCTGATCATCACACATAATTCAGGATACTCTTGTGGCACCCAAGACTGACAGAATATGTATATGCCCCTTTCTTCCTCACTGTACCCAAGCTTCCTAGAACATCACTGCTCTCTGCATCCATGCAGGCAGTCTTCCAAGGAAGCCATAATACGTGGCTGGACATACCTGGCAACACCAGGAGTGGCCCAGTACCAAGATTTCTTTGAAGTCGAGTAGAAAACCTTTTCAGGAGAGTCAGAGTTCTTTTCTGCAGAAATACGGAACAAATCCAGGAGGCAAAAAGTCATTTATGTGGCCAGAAATTGTTGCCTGTGAACCCAGAGGAGGATGGAAGCGTGACAAACTGCTGCCACCTGCTGCTGGTTCATTTTCAGCCACTGAAGCTCCAGCAAACCAAATTCTCAGCAGCCAGCAGAAATTGCAGATCATCTCTTTCTTTAGGGGAAAAGGGAAAAAACAACCTGCTATATTTATCCCAAGAGTATGAAAGCACTGATTAGACCGAGGGCACCAGTGCCAGTGCTGTGGTTGCTAGCATTTAGTACCTTGGCTTTTCTACCCTGCAATTGCCACTCTGTCAGAAACTTAAATGTGTGACCTTGAGAAAGCAAATTAAGCTTTTTAACGCTATTTTCCAAACAGTAAAAGGGAAATAAAACACCCAAGGTTCTTTCAAGAATTTCCAAAGGTGATGAATATATTCATGTGGCTGTTTAGGAGTCTGCTCTTTATTAATATTTTTACATCTTAATTATTTCAGAAAACTATTTTAATAAAGCTCCCATTGTAATAAAATTTTCAAGCTTTTTTAATAAGCAAGAATTAATATTGAACTGTAAGGCAGTTAGTCTGCTTCAATTGTATATATAACAGGAAAATAAAAGATAACAGCCTGGATTAACAGGGCAAGGTTAGATAATATAATGTTTTTGTAAAGGTTTGCATCCATGTCTTGTGTGTGGCTCTGTGCAGTTGTCAGTGAAGTCAGGAAAAAAATGACAGGGTAACAGGGTATATCTGGAGACCTGCTTTTTAAATATGTCAGCAGTCAGTGAATTTCAAATCAAATTCAGAGCTCAAGTTACCATGCTCCATGTTTACTAATAGGTACCAATTCATGAAGCCCCACAGTCTACTAGAGGCAATAAAACAAGTGCAATATATACTAGCCAGCTAGCTAAGAACTCTGACTATTTTCGCTACCTGTAGGTATCACATACTTTTGCAGGAAATCCTATCCTGCCGGTGACACTGCAATGCAAACTGTCCTGATATCCCTGCCAAGTGTAGAAGAGTGAGCCACAGAACTGGAACTACCAGCAGGTGATTTTCTGTGACAAAGATGAGTGTCTCCGTGAGGGGGACTTTGATGGCCCTGGGTGAAGATGAAGAGAACTGATTCCCAAGCTGGCAGATCTCTCAGGGACAGGTGTAAAATCCTGGAGGTCCCATTGCTGGGGATGGCTTGGAGCCTGATCATAGAAACATAGAATCAATAAGGTTGAAAAATACTTTCTAGCATCATAGAGTCAAAGAATTAACCCAGAATCACTCCATTCACCACTAAATCATATCCCCAAGTGTCACATCCACATGTATTTTGAACATTACTAGGAATGGTGACTCCACCACTTCCTTGAGCAGCCTGTTTCATTTCCTGACCACCATTTCAGTGAAGAAAATTTTCCTAGTACCTAATCTAAACCTGCTGTGGTGCAACTTGAGGCCATTTGCCTCCTGTATTGAGGGGCCCAGAACATTTGTACTGGGTCTAGCTGGGATGGAGTTAATTCTCCCCACAGAAGCCCTCCCGTGCTGTGCTTGGCATTGATAGCTATAAAGGTGTTGATGACTCACCAGTGTTTTGGGTCCTGCTGAGCAGGGCTGGCACAGCATTGATGATCTCTCTCAAACATTCTGCCCCTCCATCCATAGGCTGGGGGTGGGCAAGATCTAGGGAGGGAACACCAGTGGGCCAGCTGACCCAAACTGACCAAAGGGATACTCCATGCCATGTGACATCTGCTCAGATATAAAAGCTAAAGAAAGGAGGAGAAAAGGGGAGCATTAGTTTTTAATGTTAATTTTGTGGAACAGCTACTATGTGCCCTGAATCTTTGCTTTCCAAGAAGTGGCAGAACATCACCTGCTGTAGGGAGTTAGAGAATAAAACCTCTAGTTCCTTCCTTAGTTTGCATGCATGCAACTTTTCATTTTTGCTTTAGGAAACTGCCTTATGTAGACCTACAAGATTTTTAACATCACTTTTTGTTCTCCTGTCCTGCTGAGGAGGGAGAATGTTAGAGCAGCTTGGCCTCAACCCATCAACCCACCCTGTCCAGATGCCTACAGCAGATCAACACTTCCTTCCAGCTTGGTGTAGTCTGCAAGTTTACTGAGAGTTCACTTGATATCCTTGTCCAGGTCATTGATAAAGATATTAAACAGGACTAGACCCTGTGACCTGCAAACACCTGGATTTAATTCAACTCACCATCATTTTCTGGACCCCTCCCTCCAGACCGTATTTACCCAGGGGGCAGTGCTCCCCTCCAAGCCATGAGCAGCTTGAACACTGAGGTTTTTATTTAGTTATGCTTCTGAAGGCTGCACATGCTCACTACAAGGCAATTATTCTTCTGATCTGAAAATAAACATGAAGTATAATAACTTTATCTACACATTGTTCATACATTTTTAGTCATTATTTCAAACCCAAATATTTCTAAGGTCAGGACCATTGGAAGATCCTCATATACATGCCCATTATATATAAACCAAGCTGCAGATGCAAGACATTTTGTGATAGCTTATATGTGTGTGATTTCTCTATTGTTTGGGCAAATGAGCAAGTTTGGACCATGCAGTGAGGACTTGGTAGCATTGAAGAAAGCACCCTGGGGATAAACTGTCCACTGGCAATGTGCAGCTACTTCAGGGAGCTGAGTTTCTTGTTTCCCATCTCTATATAAAAAAAATAAGGTGTGTGCCTCTGTTGCTCCTTTCACTACTTCAATTCTCAGATACTCACATACAAAATTGCATTTGAATAGTGATATTTCTCCCATGTGTTTTTTGTAAGACAGCGAGCAAAAGGAATACATGGAGGTTGCTCTGTGATAAGATTATCTTGGAGCCTCTTGGCTTTTCAGATCAAAATTAACTTTGGGAAATCCCAGGGACATTCATGATGCAGCATTAAACTGACACTGTTCAAGGATGAGTTATACATTTCTCAGCATGAAAAATTCTGCTGTAAAAGACTTCTTACTTCCTTTAAAAAATACAAGTTTATTTTAAGAAAAAAACAAAACATGTGCTTCTTCTTTCTACTGTGAAAGAAGGGTAATTCATCTCCTATGAACAAACAAGTGACAACAGTACATCTTTACTGTCAGTCAGGAAAGTTTCCATTCAGCTCAGTACAACAAGCTAGAAATTTTATCTTTATTTGAAGAATGGCTAGGTTATGAAGAAATTATTGATGCCAGTTTTAATAAGGGTTTTTGTTATCTATCATTTTTGGCCTGACTGTAAAACAAAAAACTTATCCAAGATCTCATTAATGCAGAGATTTTTAAATTAAGACAAGGTTATTAATTTTGAATGTTTGAATGCACACTGAAGTATTTTTGTTTTCAGCTTGGAGCATAAACACAAAAAATAAGAGAGAGAGGTTCCTTCTGTTTGCTGGAATAAGGCATTGCCACTCTCTGCTGTCAGCAGCCTTCTTTACCTTGAATTCCTTAACTTAATTTTTCAGTACTTGTGTTTATGCAAGAAAGAGACAAGACTCCATCACTTTGCACATAAATCCCTCTGAGTATTAAATAAATACTCAAGATTTCCTGGTTAATCTGTGAAATGTTCTATGGCCTGTTCATGTGATACTTCCACCTCAGTTGAATATTAAAAACAACCAGAAATTCTGAGAAAATATAATCCTTTGAGATTTTCACAGAAACTGGTCATCACATGCCTAAATGACTTGTAGAGCAGTCAGCTAAGACAACGAGATATCTCTACTTTCTAGTTTGTAATCCTATTATGGCAAATTTAGAGTAGTTTATGTCCTCAACCTGTAGGTCCACAGCAGAACGTACTTGCCTGCTCCCTTTGGAGCTGGAAACAGTACTTTCCAGAGGGGAGGTATATACATACCAGTTGTTGGAAAGTTGTGCTGGGTCTCATTTCTTATTTTTCCTTTCTTCTTTGCACGAATCTTACTGATAGTGCTGGGATGCATTTTTTTTTCATTTCTGTTCCCATTACAAAGTTATATAATGATCCCACTTCATGAGAGGAGCAGCAGAACAGGATGCAGTATTGATATTAGGCTGGGCTACTACAGAAAAGGTGAAGATCTCTGGGCAGTTGCAGATGGGTAGATAAATTGGAGTAAATCAGATATCACTTCCTTTGGTTTGATCACAATGCATTACCACACAGTCACTGAGGTTGAATGGCACATCTGGAAATGGTCTGGTCAACCCCTCTGAGGGGGTCACCAAGAGCAGCTTGCTCAGGGCCATGTCCACTTGGGTTTTGAACACCCTAAAGAATAGAAGACAGTTTTTTTCCAGTGTTGAACCACCCACACAGTACGGTGTTTAGATTTTTTCCTTATGCCTAAGTTGGAATTTTCATAATTGATTTTGTGCTTATTGTTTCTCTTGTCGTGTTATTGATTCTGTCTAGTTTCATCCTTTTTTACCAATCCCCACATCAGGTTCCAGCTGACTCTGCCTTCTCTCATACAACATATTTTCAGTGTCTTTATCATCTTTCTGCCCCTTTACCAACTTTCTCCAGTACATCCTTGTCTTTCTTGCACTAGGTCCAGACTCCAGATGTGTCTCACTGATGCTGTGCAGAAGGGGAGACTCACCTCTGTCAACCTACTAGCAACAATTTTCCTGTCAATAGGCCAGGGTCCTATTGATATCCTTTACACCAAGGAAGAATTGCTTGTTCATGTTTAATTTCGTGTCCACTAGGACATTCAGGTCCTCTCCTGCCAAGCTGCTTTACAGTCACTCTGTCCAAACCTGTACTGTTGCATGAGGCCATTCCCTCAGGAACATGACTGGGAATTTTCTTTTGTTCAACTTCATGATGCTTCTCTGAGCCCTTTTCTGCAGTCCATCAGTGTCCCTCTTTGTGGCAATATAACTGTGTGGAGCATCAGTCACTGCATCAAAGTTTCATATCATCTGTATCATCTGCAAACCTACCAATGCTGCCTTCAGTCCCATTATTCAGGTAGTCAATGATGCTTTTAAATAATATTGGTGCCAGCATCAGCACTTGGAGAAACCTCCAGCTGGATAACAATCCTCGGAGTTTGACAGGTCAAGCAGTTCTCAGCCCATCTGGTGGTCCACTTATCTAGCCTGTTTGTATCTGTTTGTCCATGAAGAACCTTTAAGAGACAGTGTCTTACAAAATTTGAGATAGATGATATTCAACTGTTAAATAATTATTTCACTGTACTAAGTTTGAAACACAAAAATATAAGAGATGCCAAAAGGGAAAACATAATAAAATATCTTGAACTGAGATGCATGACCTTTCTTAGATTTGTTCACTCCAATATAGAATATGTCTTGGGATAGTCCAAATAACTTTACTGGTATGCAAGAAATCTGCCTGATTACAACAGATGAAAAATATTGTTCAGGCAATTGGAAGTGAGAGCTGTCAAGGTCATGGTGCTGATTATGGAATGCTTTTCAATGACACTCTCCTTATGTGCTAAGTTGCTATAGTGATTATCCATCTGCTTTTACAGCAACTTCATAAACATCAAGGAAAAGTAATTCATTTGCCTGTAATATTCATTCTGAATATTAAACTGTTATATGAAATAGGGTGATACTTGACACTTCTAGTTCATTAAAGGTTTCCCTGGACACATATAAAATGATATTACAGGGCATTTTTGAGATGTAGGCAGAAGTTTTTTAAACTTGATAAGAAAAGTAAGGAAATTACCCATGTAAACAAGAACAGCAAGTTGTACTGATAAATCTTAATCAGAATTTCTGAATGAAATTGTAGTCTGTAGTACATATACAGCCAAAGGACACACCACAGAGTAGTGGGGTTTTTTTCGTGGTAAGGGTGCTATCATGATATAGCATCAATGCAGAACTTGAGAATCATGTCTCTATGTTAATTTAGTTAATGAGCTCTGCATGCTAGGGCCTGCCATCTTTTAAACACATAAAAGGCATATTGACCTACAATATCCTGTAGTTCACAAATATCTTAGGGGACTGGGATCTTTTTTCCCTTACCCTGTTGTGTTTCAGCTCCCTTTCTTTTTAACAAAGTACTGACAGTAAAATAATAACTTTCTCAAGCTCTTGTGGAGCACTTTAGTCAGGAGAGATCCACAGAGTTTGCAAGCAAACACCTTTCTGTTGTTGCAAACATTGTAAGGTTGTAAGGTAGAATTCTGTTTAATTTCATGGCATATATGTAGGGTTTTGTAGGTAGTCATGCAGATAAGAATTTTATTTGTTTCTTTCAAAACATTAGCAGATTTTCTTTCAGTTCCTACTAGTTATATATTTTAATTTGAAATTACTTTACATAGGACTCTGGAAATAATAGCTAAGATTTTCAGATAACTCTTAGAAAAATAAATCATGTTGTGATACATCATTTCAATCACAAAGAGACTTTCTGGTTTGTGTTGTGGCTTCTTGCACAGCAGGGTAAAGTTCCAGAACTTGAGATTCTGAACATCCTTTCGATGCAACAAATAAATAATAGTGCCTGATCCAAAACCAATTAAAAGCGACTCAGCTTTGAGTCATGCTTAAGCATAGATGATAAATTGGGAAGAGATCATAGCATATTGCAAGATATCTAGCTGTTAGATCTTGATAAATATATTTCTTCATAGCCAGGCATTTCATGGCTTATAGGTTCACTTCAAGCTCTTTTAAAATGTTGACAAGGGACCTCTCAAAAAGCAAATAACTTCTCCCAGTCTCTAAAATGAAATGAAAAAGGAACCAGACTCTCTTTTTGGCAAGTTGACAACAGCAGCTTGATATTTTTCAGCCTACTCTGAGGACTGTAAAACTACTGAAAATGTTTAAAACTGTACATCTTCCCCTGATGCAGGAAGACATCCACAGTGGAACTGTGTAAATCAGGATAATGTTGATTTATTAGAACACTAAAAATACTAAAAAGATTATGATCTTTTCTTACAGCTAAAGACTTTTTAAGAAGATATTTAAGCCACACAAGTAATTTGAATTTTTACACCACATAGCAAGAACCCCATCAGAACCAGGATATTGCAATGCAAGGACATGTATACATAAGAGCAAATCTACAAAGTTGTTCCATTTAGGGGGAAATTGCGGAACCTAAGGTCATATTCACCTTTTTCTTTGAACAGTCCTGAAAACAGAAGTAAAAATGAGAGAGAAATGTCAGAGCTCCTCCTCAAAAAAAAAAAAAAAAGACAGCGAGAATGTACCAATGTACCCAGAGAAATAAGGTATTGTGAATGATGGTGTTTCGTGTTTGCATTTTAGGGAGCAGGCAACTGGCAGTAGAACATTTGGACAAGGATCCTACATACAAGATTTGGGATTTTTTTATGATAGATGGTCTAAGGGCTGATAAACCCAGGAATGTGTAGCCATCTAGCAAAGATAGCTAAGTGTTCCTGTTCTAATAGTAGCAGAAAGAAGATGCTTTCTGGAGACAGGAAGAAAGAGAATAAGGGAAGAAGGGCTCTAAAAGCTCTCTAGTTTGTGTGACATCTGGAAAAGCATCTGTAGTCCCAGTGACAAGAATATTTAGAAATAAGTGCAAAGAGGTTAGAAAATCAGAAACCCAAGTGTCAGCACTGAGTTTTGTGATGCCTACATATGCCTGCTTGGGAATGATGTCAACCAAGTCCTATAATGAGGTATACAATTAGCATATCACAATTTTTTTATTCACTGAGTTTACTGACTGAAAAGGACTACAAGCCACAGATGACCTGCAGTTTACCTGGGCACATACTTATATGTTTTCTTTAGATAAAAATTGAGTCAATTTAACAGCTTTACAATAGGACTCAAAGGAGCAAAAAAGCCTCTTCAGGCGAATGATAGACAGATAAAGTTATTGGAATAGATAACTGGGCTGGAAAATTCCTTATAACTCCTCAGTGGCAGCTCTTTTCTCAAGAGATTCATGACGGAAGAATATCCATCCTGTTATTCTAGAAATAGGTGTTTACTAACCCATCCTGTTATTCAGAAATGTCAAGCAGGGATTGAGACAGTGGCTTATCCTTCTCATTTAGGAAGGAAGATAAAGACTAAAAGAACCTATTTCAGAAAGTCTAACTAATTCTCTGGGTTTGGCTCACTTTGTAGAGGGAAGAAGTCCCCTAAGGCAAGTCAGAAATAAAGCAAAATTATCTGTTTGGGTTCACACTGGAAATGTGAGTGCTACACAGGCAAAATTCCCTAGACATAGATCAGAAAACATGGTTTGTTTGGTTTTTTTCCCTATCTATATGAAGGAAGTGGGGTTTTATGCCTCAGTGCTTTGTTGTGGGTTGTTATGCTCCTGAGCTGTACTACAGGCACAGCTGCTGCCAGTAAACAGCCTGAGCCTCAGTCTCACAGCTAGATGAGTATCATTAAACTCTTACCTTTCACACAGTTTGCAAATGCCTTGTATTTCATGTTCATGAAAATGACAAGTATTTGTAGGTATCTGGCTCTTCTAAAGGCTATTTGAATTTTAAAATATGTGCAGTCTAATTTACAAAGAGGAGTTAGATGCACAAATATGCTTTCAGTTATAAAATCTACATCTGAAAATTAACGATGTTAGATATATAGATTATAAAGGTTTGTATTTGGCAGCAATAATGCATGGCTGAGTGTGAATTTTAATGGCTTTAAGAGCATGCATGTCTCAGATGCACTGATGAGTAGAATGCTGCGAGTTTGCTTGCACTGCAGAAGAGAATGTAACTCATAGTCATGCTTTAACCCCCGGCAGCAGCCAAGCCCCACACAGCCATTTGCTCACCCCCGCACCAGCGGGGTCAGGGAGACAATCGGAAGGATAAAAGATAATAAACTCATGTGTGGAGTTAAAGACAGTTTAATAGGGAAAGCAGAAGCCAGGCATGCAAGCAAATCAAAACAAGGAATGAATTCACTTACCCTCTATGAGCATGCAGGTGTGCAGTCATCTCCAGGAGAGCAGGGCCCCATCGTGCATAATGGTTACTTGGGAACACAAACACCATCACTCCAAGCAACCTTCTACCTCCTCCTTCCTCCACAGTTTATGTACTGAGCATGATGTCATATGGTCTCAAATATCCCTTTGGTAGGCTGGGGCCACCTTTCCTGGCTGTCTCTTCCCAGGCCCCCCATTCACCCCAACTTTCTTGCCAGCATGGCCGTACAAAAAGGCCTTGGCTATGAGCAAGCTGTGCTCAGCAATAACAAAATCATCCCTTTATTATCCCCACTGTGTTCAGCACCAATCACAAACACAGCCCCATACCAGCTATTGTGAAGGCAATCAACTCTACCCCAGCCCAAACAAGCACACCTATTAGCACCACAGACGCATACACTGTGACTGCTCATAGAGACACACTATTTCCACTGCACTGACTTTCAAGAAGTGTAGGCTTGATACCTCATCTGCTGGTCCCTAAAATGTTAAGACTTTGTTGGAAAATATGTCATAGAGAAAATCCATCGATATTGCTTTCCTTGAAAATATCACCTTGCCTGGAACTAATAGCCACTTCCAACTCAGCAACAGTGATTCTGTGAGACCCTGGCTGTGTCAGCACATGGCCCCAGGGCACATGTTAGGGCAGGGGACAACCCAGAAGAATGACTTTGAATTACAAGAGGAGCTAACACTGCCTATGTGGTATGGTCCTGTCTGGCTGCAAGAACGTCAGGGGTCAATGACACCAATTTTTTGGGTTCTGATGTCCTTTCACAAACAAGACCAGATGAGCAACAGCTCACATTGGAGTTCCTGCATATAACAAAAAGCAAGCAGTACAAGTCTATCAGCTCATCCCATTTATAGTGAATCTAGAAGAAGGACTTTTTCAGCTTCCTGACTAAGTAAGTGAGAAGCTGAATGATATGCAACAGTGTTTACTGTAGAAAACAGTATTATTTAATCATCAGTCATGCAGTTTGCAAAAACAAATAATTGGTCTGTTGCATTCAATTTCCTACTTCTTTGAGGCCAGCCCATATTACTGCAGAGGAAAGTTGAACAAATTAAGCTATTCAGCTGAAAACATTGAGTTTGGCCAGGTCACCTCCCAAAAATCTTTCTGGTACTCAGAGACAAACACTTTGCCTAGCAACAAGAGACTACCAAAATCTGTTTTGTTCACTGAATTGCCTCTGGGAGGCACCCATTTTAAGTCTCTTGTTGGTCAAATTTGGTGGCATTAGTCATTGAGTCACAGAATCATTAGAGTTGGAAAAATCTCCTAGATGATCAAGTCTGCCCTTTGACCAAATACCACCATGCTCACTAGACTGTACCTCAGAGGGTCACAACTATCCTTTTTCTGAATTTCATTCACTTCCACAGAGGGTGAATCCACCCTTTCCCTGGGGAGCCCATTCCAAACCTCATTCTCTCTTTCAGCGCTGAAATTCATCTGACTCTGGTCCAATTTGAGTCTCTTGTCCTATAGCTAGTTGCCTGGGAAAATAGGCTGACCCTTTATGATCTCTTATTTCTTTATATTAAATTAAACTCAGAATTGGGCATAATCTCAGTGACTACCCCCTGGTAGTCACATTTGTGACTTGTTTTAGAGTAACTCCCTTCTGAAAGTGAGATCAATGATGTGCACTGAGTTAGGGTCTGATGCCAGAATCCTGGCCATCAATTCCATGGTCACAAAAAATGGGGAGAATGGACATCCATGATGGCAGTCAAAGCAAGGAAGTCTCTTCAGTGGTGCCCAGCTGTCAGAATGCCACTCAACAAAGGAACACAGTAGGACATGATGAAATTATGTTCCCTAAACTGGCAGATACTTGCTTCAAACATTAATGTATTCTACTGTCAATCACACCATTTAAAAAAAATCTTTTTTTTTAAATCATAGTGTTGCTAACTCACCTTTCCTGCAAGGTCACTTTCTATAATTGTTAAATATTTTAAGAATGCTACGTTTCAGATTGAGCAAAAAAGGAAATGTTCACCATTTGTTTTGAACACAGAAATACTTCTTGATTCGAAGTCATTCCTGCATTTAAACTCATGAGTCACACATGTCAAGGCTTTGCTAAATTTCTCCAGGGGCTGACTAGGAGGTTTTCTGGGCTGTAGATATTCTGGAGCATGAGTAGAAATATCTAGGGGCCAATGAGAACTACTAAGCTTGAAGACTGCAGACAAAGGGCAAGTCAGCACAGAATTACTGCTTCCTTTGTGTAGGGTTTGAAATAGTCTGCTCTATCCCCAGTGCCTCTAGTCCTTGGCTATATGTGTAGCCTGTGTACAGGACTGAAGCTAACAAAGCATTTAAGCATGCTGTCAGAGAAGGTTGAGACTGCACATAATTCACAGCTGATGACAGCATAAAACAGAAGTTACTTGCAGATTCAACCTGCAATGCTGACAGTCTGGGCCAAGAGGGTCAGAGAAGGGATTACTTTAATCAGACTCAAGTTATTCACCTTTTCTCCTCTGCTGTTACTAAGCAGTGAAGTTGGTAGTCAGGTAGATTTCAAGGAATATAAATGAGTCAGCAGTTCCATGTTAGGACTGCTTTCAAATGAATCTTCATTCTTACTAGCATTACCATTTTCCCAGAGCTTTCTGCGGGATGTTGTTATATATTTTTTAAATACTGCAGAATCATCTAACAGAAATTACTGGCTGTTTGCTCTGTCACAGATAAGGTGAATGGAGGAAAGTATCCCACACTAAGAGGCTGTTCTGTTGTACAGCTGCTAATAGAAAAAAACAAAGTTCCCCTCCAAACAATAAAAAAATTAAGATTGAAAATATCCCAACAGTACTAAATTTATGTCCTCGGCTCTATCCAGATTTTCAAACTAATCTCAGCCAGTCACTGAGCCTAGATACCTTAAAGTCCTCATAGCTCTCCAATTCCGACAAGTTTCAGCAGGAGTAGTCTTTCCCTGCTTTGCAGTTCTGGGATTTAGCCTCCCTATACCTCACAGCTTCATTTGTGAAACAGAATGAAGAGAATTGAGTAGTCTTCTTTTGCCAGAATGGCATTATGAGGCAGAACAGTGCAAAGCTAGTTAGCTGCTCCACTGCAGCAGAGAAAACTTCCTGGCCTCAATCCTGTGCCTGCCGAACCTACCCTTCCACCAAAATAGTTAAAGAACATGTCCAAGTGCTTTTCTTAATCATTGCCTCGGGTGAAAATTAGGAGGAGCAGCTGTCATTACCTTCTTCAGACCCCTGCAAAAAAAGAGGCAATACTGAGATGAAGTGACTCAAATGAAGAGATAAGTGATCAATACCACACAGTCCCAGACTCCTCCCATCTGGAATTAATACTCATGGCAATCATTTGAAAGCAGAAAAGCTGGAGGTTGAAGCAGTGGAGGGGAAAGAGGAGAGAGTATATTTCTGTCTTTAAGATCATGGAATCCAGCAACACAGAAGATGCAGAAGCTTAATTTGCAAATAAAAAATAATAATGTGTCTGCAAGTAAACTGAATATTAATCAACACTGTGCTGCTCTGTAGCAGAACTTTGTGGCTGTAGTCACTGAGGATTTTTTCTACATTTGACAATGATATACAACTACTGGGTAAAACCCTTAAGTACTGTTTTCTAAATCTATATTTATATTGAAACAGATAATTTATCTTTTTGACAATATTAATCGCCCAAAATATAATCTGCAAATTAAAAATTGTATAATATTGTTAGCCAGAAATACTCCATCCAGCTGAGACCATTTGTTTTCTGTGTTGCTTTTTTACTAGGAAAACGTTATCATCTGATTCACTTAACTATATCTGTATTAACTATGTCATAATTTTGCTGTAGTTTTCTCAGGCTTCTGTAAATTAAATGAAAGAGTTGACTCCTTGAGAACCTCTTCAGATTCTGTGTTTTGAAGAGTAATATCTATTGCAAAGGGTTAGAATATACAGATATTTTAAAGTCTAAACGTTTTTACTAAGCTAGACAAAACAATCTAATATAAAGGATGCACCTTAAAACTCCTAAGTAGCTCTGTTAATTTACATTGTCTTGGGCCACTTGCACACCAAGGGCCTCGTATAAACTGTTTCAATAATACATCATAGATTTTATTTTGCACAGGTTCTCCATTTTCTCCATTTCTGTCACCAAAGAAAGTGTTCTGTAGTTGGATCCAAGAAATGACCACCTGTTGCCCTAGAGCACTCAGCCACCACAGGTTCCTTCCTAAGTATCTGTAGTTCTACCACATCAAAACCCAGGAAAATATCAGTGGGAAAGGAAAATAATTACTTAAATTTTCAAGCTCCTACCTTATCTTCAGAATCACCTGGTAGAAACCTTGAAAGATTTTTCATTTAGGCCTTTAAAAAATTAAGAAGACAAGAGACAAAAAGAAAACACACCCCCTAAAAATTCCATTGTATTAACATTCCCAAAATCAGTTTGAATTTTATATCTAGCTGCACTGTAGAATTTGAAGACATAAGTGTAAATTAGATTACAGAAAGTATGATTCATTGTAATCCTCAGGCCCATTGAACTAGATAAATCCTGATTACCTTAGATTATTTTCTTTTTTTCATTTTAATACTAATTTTTGGCTGACAGATATCAAAGTCCCCTGAAAATTTTACAAAATACTATTTATCTCTAGCTAGTATTATGTTGTGCCTGTAGGCTAGAAATTGTTATCAAGTGCCATGTAAGGTAACACGTTCTATTTTTCTGTACTTTTAAAGTACCAGATTCCCTTTTCAGACAGTTTACTATCAGTATGGCCATATTCATTCTCTAGCATAAGGAAGTGGTTAGCACTGAAATATATTTTTCACTAAGTCAGTTCTTCTTCATTTTTAACTCATTAAGACCATCATTTGGAGGGCTGCTGTAGAATAAAATAGCATCTCTGCTTTTAAGATCCAGTTTGAAGACCAAGTAGGAAGCAAATCAATAGAAGCCAGGTTTAATTTGTTTTTCTACTGAGAAAATGAGGTGGTGTTTTTCAGCTATATTTACACACATCACATATGTTCACAGGCATATGTATATACATAAAATATATATATCACAAATATATATAAATAAATTATATCTATATAACATATAGATGAATTCACATAGCTCCATCTGAAGCTTTTTCAAAGTTCAGTAACTGATTTTAAAAGATATTTTGACTTTGTTCCTGGTGTTTTGCCAACAAATGATAAATGCATGATCTTCATCTTCTGCAAGTTTTCTCCAGGTTCATAGAAGTCAACAGAATTTTTTCAGCCATTAAGGCTGTATCAGATTTCAGTTTGGTAAAATAACCTCTCTAAAAGACTTAGGTCTCTTTTCGTATTCAGGGTTTTGTTCTTCTGTAAAACTCTGCTAAAGAAAATGTTCTCCATTAAAGGCCTAAATAGACCAATATTTGAATATTTTGCAGGCCATAGAACATGAAGGTGCTAATACCTTTCCATCACTACTCTTGTGCATTTTTGACAGAGCCTGCTGAATGGGACATGAAGGCCTTCTACCCACTAATCCCAATGAAATATTTTCATAGCATGCTCTACAGACAAGAAATTTGGTTCAGTAGTCTCTCTGAAGTTCACAGGATGTGTTTCAAAAACTGAAAGCATATCTCAATCAGATTGTTGAGAAACAATTTCAAAGCTACCTGTAGCTTTGAACTTTTTCCCCTTTTTAAATAGTTTCTTTTTTCATTTTGTACAACAAACAAATAGTAAATGTCTCAAACAAAAATTTCATTAATTACCTACATTAGGCTTGATTAAATTAGTAATAATTTTGCTCTGTTTTTTCTGCCTCCTTTGGTTCATCTTTGTCCAACATAACATTCATCTCTTTCTCACTGTACCCCTTTGGTCTGTACTCAAGAGTTTTATTTTGATGTGTGACTCAAGGTGATTCAATTATATCAAATCATTATTTTATTTTCTCTCCATGAGAGACTAAAATTTTTTTCACATGACTAGTTCTGCAAATCAACAGTTCTCAAAATTTAAGATCTTATGATATCTGAAGTAGTTTATGTATACTTCATTTTATAAAGTACAGTCATGAACACTTTTTTTAATACTAGGCTAGTTTTTAGCATGTATGTGTGAGACAAATGGGTTCCAAATAAGGGTTGATCAAAAGTCTTCCCCAAAAATCTCCCAGGAAATTCAATACCAGTTTTACATAGAGACATCATAATTACATAGAACACCAGACAATCTAAACAGCATTATAAAATGTGACTTTATATTTTTTTGTAAGATGTAAAGAATTCCTACTTAAATTGTATCAACAGAAAAAGAAATCTGACCAGTGCAATAAAAAACAGTACCCACGCATGCATTTGTACACNGTTAGCACTGAAATATATTTTTCACTAAGTCAGTTCTTCTTCATTTTTAACTCATTAAGACCATCATTTGGAGGGCTGCTGTAGAATAAAATAGCATCTCTGCTTTTAAGATCCAGTTTGAAGACCAAGTAGGAAGCAAATCAATAGAAGCCAGGTTTAATTTGTTTTTCTACTGAGAAAATGAGGTGGTGTTTTTCAGCTATATTTACACACATCACATATGTTCACAGGCATATGTATAAACAAACAAATAGTAAATGTCTCAAACAAAAATTTCATTAATTACCTACATTAGGCTTGATTAAATTAGTAATAATTTTGCTCTGTTTTTTCTGCCTCCTTTGGTTCATCTTTGTCCAACATAACATTCATCTCTTTCTCACTGTACCCCTTTGGTCTGTACTCAAGAGTTTTATTTTGATGTGTGACTCAAGGTGATTCAATTATATCAAATCATTATTTTATTTTCTCTCCATGAGAGACTAAAATTTTTTTCACATGACTAGTTCTGCAAATCAACAGTTCTCAAAATTTAAGATCTTATGATATCTGAAGTAGTTTATGTATACTTCATTTTATAAAGTACAGTCATGAACACTTTTTTTAATACTAGGCTAGTTTTTAGCATGTATGTGTGAGACAAATGGGTTCCAAATAAGGGTTGATCAAAAGTCTTCCCCAAAAATCTCCCAGGAAATTCAATACCAGTTTTACATAGAGACATCATAATTACATAGAACACCAGACAATCTAAACAGCATTATAAAATGTGACTTTATATTTTTTTGTAAGATGTAAAGAATTCCTACTTAAATTGTATCAACAGAAAAAGAAATCTGACCAGTGCAATAAAAAACAGTACCCACGCATGCATTTGTACACAACTTCTGTCAATATTTATAAGTGAGAAAGACAGATTTTTGCAAATATACATATATATATATATGTACACATTTAAAAATTAGATGTCTGGTGCACTGTGTTTCATTCCACAGCTCACCTAAACCGCAGTAAAGAAAATTTCCTCTTTGCAACTACCTAGTCAGTGTGAAATCTTTTAGTTACCCTTGTAGTTACAGAAGATCATACTAGAAGAGGTTCTTCTTGAATGCTCCAGAGACATGTGTCCATAATTCAATATGATCACAGAACTGTGAAATTATTGTGTAGGAAGGATTCATATAGAGGCAATCTGTGGAAAATGTAGTCAAAACTGCCTTAGACATGAAATGCCAGGAAATGCCAGGAAAAACAGACAGAATAAGCACTTGTGCACTTCAGCATCTCATGTCTGTATTTTTAGAAAACTATGTTTTATTTGGTTTGTTATTGTCAGAGTATTTTCAGTGTGGTGTTGATAATAACTGTCATGAAAAGGTGTCCCAAAATACAATTTTACAGAACCTTTCAAAATCAGTACTCATGGGAAAGAATTCTCTTTTTTGCTAAGATTTTAATATAGAGAAGAATAACAGCAAAGCACAGAAAATCTGTCTGCAGCTATCAGTGGGCAGCTCGACATAGTCTTGTGACAGAAGGGCACAGCCCTGCATTTGCCCCTGTGGATATAAAGGGGAATAAAGGTCCACCAAAAGACAGTTATGCAGAATAAAATTTCAGTAACAGTCCTTACTCCCTACTGCCTTGTGTAGGGTAGGGAATAAGATACTTTGGGAGAAAAGATTGTATGAAATCATCAGTTCTCCCTGTAAATCAAGAGCCAGGAAAAATGAGTAAAAACATGTTCTCTGGTCTGCTGCTCAGATGGATTTCAAAGTCTTACAACAGACCTTAAAGCTCTTGAGTAAATGTGACAAGGTAGCCTCACATGAGGGCAGGAATATCTCAAAAAATATGAGGTAAATACAATGGTTATTTGGACTCTGAGAAGCTCGTGTTTCTTAACTGGACATTTGGGCACTCATCCACAGACCATTCAGCCACCTAACATAAAGAAATTAAACTCCTAAGTATCTTTGATGCTGTACACACAGAGCAGGTATTAATAAATGCAGTGACATATTAATAAATGCAGTGTCACTCTGCTTACAAGGAGTGGCTCCTGTTTGAATTAAATGTGCTTGATCAGAGGGAAGTAAATGAAAGAGCAAGGGCTAGGGCACATTAAAATGAGTTAGAGAGATGAGAAGGGGACATGAATCTGAGATAGCCATGTCTCCATGGTTACATGGAATATGGATCAGAGAGAAGAACAGCCAATTAGATAGATTAGCTAATTTGGGATTGATTTTAATTGATTTTAATAATGTGCAAGCTTACTCTTTCATGTGAAGATTCTGACCTGTGTAGGGTATGTAAGAAATTGTTGTTAACTGCATATTGTTAACAGTTTTAGAAAGTTGTACCTAAGATAATTAAATAATTTGTAACTTTGGATATAGTAAAGCAGGGGACTAGATTTTCCTGAGCTTCAAATTAGTAAAACTTGCTTTTGAATTCCCAGCTACCAGCAAAAGTTTGTAGCCTAGCTGTTAAGAAAAATCTGGAGAAAAAGGCAGGTGTTTGCTCTCAGTTGAATTCCACTTTGAATTATAGAATTTTTTTGTCAGCTGATTAAATTGGACTGATTTCCATTGCTGGGGTCTGCATAATATTACTAATTTACCTTTACACTGAAACATTTTTTTCTTTGTTGGACTGAATTAAACATGCTGTAGACATGTCAAAATAAGCAATGTAATCAGCAGATGGCAGAAATGTAGTCCAGGCTTTTCTTTTAAACTGGTCATCTGGAGACCAAGTATCACCTCTGACAAGTTATATAGATTTACACTGTTAAGAAAACATTTCATCTAATATATTTGATTTTGTATAGATTAGCAGGTTCATTTTTCTTTTACCCCTCTGTTGGCACTAACTTACAACACCAAATTTTATCAAGGTGTCAGTTCATAGTAGACTTGACTTTTACCCTTGTAAATATTTTAGCCACCAAAATTCCATTTTGATTCCAACTCTTCCATTCACACATTTGATAGGACAAAATTTGAAATCTGTTTGGACAAAGTAAGGAAAATACTCCTTCATTCCAATTGTTTTTAGTCAAAAGCCTAAATTATGGGAGACACCACAATGCTGGGGAAATCCCTTCCTCTACTGAAAAGCTCTTGAAACCCAGGACTGGTTTCAGCTACAAAGCTGAAATAAGCAGGTAATAAGACATCATGGGACATATCTAACACAAGTGGAAAGATGTCAGATTCCTCTACCTCCTAGTAAATCCTTTGCTCTTTGAATTGTCTTTTCTCATGAGAGTCATCTTTCCAGTATGCTGAGTTGACAAGCGGGGCAAGAGGTCAGAGATATGCTCTGTGATGTTTTGCTGATGCTGTCTTATATTTCAAGTATTAAAAAAAAATAAATATTTGCTCAAGGTGATAGTGAAGTATCTTAACCCTCCAGGCTAAGGACAGAAATCTTTCTTGACTCATTCTGTTCTCACAGATTGTCCTTTGCTACTTTTCTTTCTGTGTAATGTTAACCAAGTTTTAAAACTATTTAAAATTTATTTGTATTTTAATACTTAATATTTTAAATAAATTATAGAATAACAAAGGTAATTTTTTCATAGAGATTTGTTCAAAAGTAACTCAAATTGTCACAAAAAATATGTCGAAAGGCATACCAAAGTTTCTCAGTGCTGAACTCTGAGTCAGGGAAGCATGACACAAAACACAAGATACCAAGAACAGTCACATTTTGTTATATCTCATTATATGGTCTAGCCACACACTGAGGAGCAAAGATGTGTAATACTGGTAGGCAAGTACAAGACAGTGCACAGATATCCCAGCTCCTTGGCAGAAAGATAGGGAAACAATTTTTCTTCGGTGATAGGAGACCACAGATGTCAGTCATGTAAACATAGACCCCTTTGCCAAATCCACAAGACCTGACAGATCTGCATTCATCTCTTTGTCACTGCTTTACAATTGTGGGTTTTTTCAGCTGCAGTATCTGTGTGTGATTTGTCAAGGTGTTTTTTTTAAAGCATGGCTGAAGGTCAGTCTCCACAAATCCATTATCACATCAAAATGACTGATTGCTGTCAAGCTGGACTGATTCAAGAGTCAGCAATGAGCTGCATTTATCATGACAAGGTGTGTGGGTAAGATGTGAGGCACCAATAACATGGAATGTAAACTCAAAAGTATGGGCTTCAAACTGTGACAAACATTTTCTTGCTAATTGGAAAAATACACTTACCTCTCTACAGGCTAATGATTCGATAATTCAATCGATCATGGAGGCATTCAAAAGGGTCCTTAGTACTTCCAGAAAGTGATAATATATGATAGCCAGAAAATAGGAATATACAATTACTTTTCTGTGTACCTTGAGGAACAAGCCCTCTTAAGAAAAGGGAGAGACCTGCTGGTTTAGATCTTAACACAAGTAGATGGTCACTCCTCTGTATGTTCCATCTAAGAATTTTGTAACTGTAATGTCCATGTTTGGAATTTTTATTACCTTAATCCAGCTTGTGCTGCAAATGATTTCAAGGTCCCAGCAATGTGACCGTGTCCGCTCTGGCAGGTCAGTGATCCTTGTATCAGGACACTGGACAGGATGGCAGTGCTGTAGAGCGTTCCAACAGATCCAACAGGCAGCTCCTCCTTGTACCTGTTAGATAAGGGAGATAGTAAACATGGAGTTTTATGTGGTAGAAGTGATCTGTAGCACCTCTGGAGTGAGCCTGGTGAACACAGAATTAGCAATAAGACAGTAGTCCAAATGTCCTTGAATCCCAGCTACCCTAATGAGTTCCTTTCACTGGAAAAATGTGTGAAATACCTGCTTAAATTAAAGCAGTAGAAGGTTTTTAAAAGTGATAATAATTCTAACTACTACCATTTTAGAGTTAGATGTCCTTTCAGAAAGTGTTTTAAGATTATGCTGGACAATTCTTCCTTGAACTCCTCTCCTTTTAGATTAATATTATTCCGGGTATTTTAGAACAATACACCTTATTACCCACTACTTATGAGAGTCCAAAATATAGAGATAAATCTTCAGCAATTGCCTATAAACAAATAGATTAAGACAGAGGTTGGTAAGTAAGGATTGTGCTGCACACAAAGGGGCTGAAATATCAGTTAAGAACTGTTATGAGACATAGCACAATCCCACACTTACTCCCTTTACTGCAGAAAGGCATGAGATGCAAGAAACCCTTGAGACCCATCCACACTGTTAAGCACAGGTTGAAAGTATGTTTTTTTTATTTCCTTATTTTGAACTTCCCATCATCTGAGTTGCTCCACACTGAACAACTTCAGAGATTATAACCTAGGAGTTGTCACAGAAAAAAAAAGTCATGCAGCAGACAATCTGTGTGCTTGCATTACAAACCTGACTCTCATCAATTACTACTTATATATGTATACATATGTATGTATGCATTGAATGTGTATATGAGAGAGAGGGGGTATTAAAATTATGTATGTACCGTAGTTGTAAGTACCACATTTTAAAATAAAATCCCTTTAAAATACATGACTTAATATAATATAGAATTATGTATATGTATATGTATATATATATGTTTTACTCTGTTCCTACAGTTAGTATTACTCTTGAATTATGCAATCTGAAATTAAAGGATTGAGTCTTTTGAATTATCAGAGGGTGTAAAGGTGGTTATTTATTTTCTACATCAAACAGATTTGTTTTTCTAAAAGCAAGCTACAATAATTTCAGTTATTTATTCTCCCTGTGAAAGCTGCTAACCACTTCTTTTACTACTTAAGCAGGAACTGTTTGCCATTTTCATTTACTCTCATCAGTAATNGAAACCCTTGAGACCCATCCACACTGTTAAGCACAGGTTGAAAGTATGTTTTTTTTATTTCCTTATTTTGAACTTCCCATCATCTGAGTTGCTCCACACTGAACAACTTCAGAGATTATAACCTAGGAGTTGTCACAAAAAAAAAAAAGTCATGCAGCAGACAATCTGTGTGCTTGCATTACAAACCTGACTCTCATCAATTACTACTTATATATGTATACATATGTATGTATGCATTGAATGTGTATATGAGAGAGAGGGGGTATTAAAATTATGTATGTACCGTAGTTGTAAGTACCACATTTTAAAATAAAATCCCTTTAAAATACATGACTTAATATAATATAGAATTATGTATATGTATATGTATATATATATGTTTTACTCTGTTCCTACAGTTAGTATTACTCTTGAATTATGCAATCTGAAATTAAAGGATTGAGTCTTTTGAATTATCAGAGGGTGTAAAGGTGGTTACTTATTTATTTTCTACATCAATCAGATTTGTTTTTCTAAAAGCAAGCTACAATAATTTCAGTTATTTATTCTCCCTGTGAAAGCTGCTAACCACTTCTTTTACTACTTAAGCAGGAACTGTTTGCCATTTTCATTTACTCTCATCAGTAATGATAGCAAACTCTCTATTCAGTGCAATAGCCTCATTGCATTAACCTGCCTTCCATTTTGTATAGTTCTGCTCTTTCTAATATTGGTGTATCAAAATGAATTTTCTTTTGTGTTGCACCTGAAATTCCTATAAATGTCATTTTTTGTTTGTGGTATCATAACTGTCCTCACAAGGAGAAATTTTTCACAAAGGGTTAAGGTCTTCAGAGTAAAAAAAAAAAATAGATTTAGGTACACACAAGAAAGACCATCCATTTGCAATCATCTTCACTAATTAGCCACCTAAAAGAAAACTGATCCTTAAATAAATGATAGATCAAAATATTTCTGATACTTGACTGAGCCCACAAGTCTACTTCTAAAATATTCATCCTGATGTTAAAATGATACCAAGAAATTGTTTTCAGTATCTATACCACAGATGCTGTATTTTACTTCTTTCTTTCTTTTCTTTCTT
>VXBI01002477.1:0-15369 GCA_013397375.1 Toxostoma redivivum
TATCATAAAGATACATTTCAATTGTATGCTGAAACATTAATTGTATATTGAAATTGTACATTGTAATTTGTTACGGTGGAACATTAACAAATTATTACACCTTAAAAATCCTTATTAAATATTGAAATAAAAACCCTTTATCCCTTAACCGTTTGAAACTCTTTATTTTAAGACCAAGGAAAAGGCATCAGGGTAACACAGGTCCAAGCTGAGCCACCATTCAGAGAACCTGGAATTATTGTTGTCATCCCACTGTGAGTAGGATTCAAACCAGGAGAGCACAGAGCTCATGACATTCTTCATTTCCAGGGAATGTGTGAGTTTTCCAGAAGAGGAGAGCAAAGGAAAGGGAGAAAAGAGGCAGAAATCTGGGATAAGTCACACTAAACCCCTTCCAGAGCAGCAGCGTGACGCAGTCATTTATAAAATGCACATTTTGCTTTGGTTATCTTGTAGCCAGCTTTCATCAGGGGCACTGCCCTTTATTTTCACTTGCCTGTAAAAATGAGCTGATGAAATGATGGATGGGATTTTGAATTCAGGGGATGAAATGGAACAGCAGGGCCAGGCTGGCAGATTTGGGAGGGCTGTGCTGCTGGAAACCGCTCCTTTGTGAGCACCACTGATGGCCCCTTCCTCCTTCTCCTCCTCCAGTATTATTTCTAGCTTCAGGATTATTTTTCAGGCTGATGTTATGATTTATGTGAAGACAGAAGAAGCATCCAGAGCCCTGCTCCAGGTGTTTGAGCTGTCACATCCCCCTGTGCTGAGGGACACCAAAAGCACAAACACACACAGGGGCTGCTCTGGGCTTCATTTCTGCCCTCTAAAAATCAGGCAATTCCTCTGAATTATCAAACACAAGGGATTTTTGGATTAAACCCCCAGCATGGCACAAAGCTAATCTCCAGGAATCACTAATAATCCCAATTTCAGGATCCATTCACAATGGGAAAGCAGCTCAAGAGGAAGAGCCATGCCTGGAGCAGGGTGTGATGTCATCACCCTTCACCTAAATGTGAAGAATTCCCAGCTTTTCCCAGCCTGAGCTGCACCTACCCCTCCAAAACAAGAATATCTCAGCCTGGTTTTCCCTGGAACGAGCTCTCTTTGCAGTCCATGCTGGGTATTTTGTTTTTAATCTTGTTATTCTGCAGAATTAGAAACACCAGGAAAGGTAAAACCCTCCCCATTGTGCAGCCTCCTCCTGCAATCTGACCATTCTTCTCTTTCACCCAAAGAATTCTGGAGGAGACTTCAAAATAAAACTGATTCTACCTCTTATTAATATTGCCAAACAAGTCACCCCCCATAAAAAGAGCATTTTCTTTTGCTTCCATAAAAATATCCAGAGGGCAGTGGCAGGGAGAGTAAATTGAGAAGAGCAAAATTAAACAAAACCAGTCTGGTACACACTCTGCAACTTCATTGTCTGCTTTGCCTCGTGAATAAGGAGAAAAAAACCCTCTAGGTTTGCACTGAACGTGTTCTAGAGTTAAAGAAATGATCATGAAGTGGCTGTTTTAAATCAGCCCCAACCTGCACACAGAATTGGGTTTGCACTGGGGGCCTCCTCCAGCCCCCAAATCCCCTGGAATTTGCACAGCTCCGAGCTCCAGACCCAGGCCCCGTTTCTGGGGTTTGCCCTCTGAAGTGGATCGGTTCATTTATGGGGCTGAACTGCCTGGAGCCCACAGAATTCCAGAGAGAATTCCACAAAATGGAGAGAGCAGTCAGGCTGGGCAGAGAATCCCTGGAATTATCCCTGGCTCTGCTAAACCAGTGGCAAAGCTCCCCCAGAGCCCCAAGAATTTGGAAATTAAAGGAAAAAATGTCATTTCTTTTATGATGTATTGACCAAATATTGGAGTTGTCAATATTGCATTCCACTGCAGCTCCAGCCATTGCAACTGAGAAATAAAAAATCCAAATTATCAACACAGGTCATTGTTTTGACACAGAAATGCTTCAAAATTCAGGATTTTTTTTTCTTTCTAAAGATTCCTATATTCATCTCAGGGAAAAAAAAATAAAAGCTTTTTGAAAGCAATCTGGAATTATTTTTGTCATCCTGCAGTGAGCAGGATTCAAATTAGGGGAGCATAAAGTTCATTACATTCTTCACTTTTAGTGAATGTGTGAGTTTTCCAGATGGGAAGGCAGAAAAAAAGGGAGAGGCAGAAAACTGGAATAAGTCACATTAAATATCCATCTAAAACAGGCAGAATGACAAAATAATTGATAAAAATATTTAATGGTATCATCAAATATTCACTATATAAAGCAGTTTTTAGAGGATAATGAATGACTGGAGATCTCCACCATTAATTCCAGCCCTGTTCAATTCACCCATTTTCTTACTGGCATCACTTGGAAGAGAATTTGAATATAAAATGAGGATTTTCCTGCCTGTTTATCCACCTCAGGATGAAAATACAAGGCACAAGACAAGGATTTAATGAGCTTGCCCCACAGACAGAGCAATTTCTGCTCTCCAGGCTTTTAAAATGATTCCACAATGAATTGATTCCCATTTTTAGTCCCACAGAAAGTTTCTCCAGTTTCATCCAAAGCCCATTGGAAACAATGGAAATTTTTTATTTCCAACGTGGGATTTTGAATAAGACCCCAAGTAGCCATGAAATGAAGGAAGCTCCATAAAATGAAGCATAAAAACACCCAGAAATCATTTTTAAACTGTTCAAAACTTCATGGAGAATAAGATGGTTTTTTTTTTTTCCCTACAAGATTTTGAAATCCTTTTATGGATCCACAGGCAGGAATGGGATTTCCCATCAGATGTCAGGAGCTGGCTGGAAATGTACAAAAAAAATCTCATTTCTCTTCTTTTGAGTGACACAATTCCCATCAATCCAGAGGGAAGAAAATCATTCTGCATGGATTCATTCTGGCTGGAAAACCTTATTAAATATTAAAATAAAAACCCTTTATCCCTTAGCCATGTCTAACTCTTCATTTTAAGACCAAGGAAAAGGGATCAGGGTAACACAGGTCCAAGCTGAGCCACCATTCAGAGAACCTGCTGTTTGCCTTTTCAAAAAGTGCTACAAACACTTGAAAATTAACAATTTCCAGTGCATCTCCAGAAGTTCCTGACTCGGATTTAAAGAGTTTTTAGGGAGTTTTGCTGCCCTTTGTTCCAAATGCAGGAGGCAACGTGGTGCAGGCTCGATTATTTTTCACTTGATTTAAGATTTTTTCCACTCAGCTTCTGCTCTTCACATAAATACCTACAGAAATATTTATCTAAATACAAGTTCTGCTGTGCCTGTGCACCCATATTCTCCTTTTTTCGTGCTTTTTCAGCTTAGAGAAACTCTTGGTTAATTCCAGCACCAGAGGCTTTGGGGATGGATTTCAGCATCAATCCCCCAAAGCCTTGTTCCCTCACCCAAGTCAATGATTGCATTATTATTTCTTCTTCTGTCTTGGAGGGGCTGATGAGATCATTTATTGTTTTTAAGGGTTAATAGAGCCTGTCAGGCTCTTTTTGCCTCACTGCTGCAGGATCAGTAACAGCTCCCAGCTCCATGATGCTAAATCAGACCACACTTTCCTGAAGAAAAGAAAAAAAAAAGGGGGAAAAAAGCAAATTTAGCATGGAGAGAGAAGAAGCAGTTCAGTCTGGTTTAAAGGAAGGGAGGGAGGGAGCCAGGGGGAACAGGGACTAACTTTGGAGAGAAAATAACAAACTTTAAGTCCTGAGGTCTTTCCTCTATATTGAAAAGGCAGTTTGGAAAGGAAATTAGTAAAAACAAACAGAAGGTGCCAAGGTTTCTTTATCATACCTGCAGTAGGATATGCTGAATTCCACAAGGCCTCGAGCTGGCGCCTGGTGCTGCCTCGGAAAAAATGGTACCCAGGGCTCCATAAAATGATCTATTGGGACTTCAAAGTCGTGGCAGCCCCGTGTGGCACAGGATGTGCTCAATTAATTATGTGATTTTTAAATGACAGGGGTTGGGGAAAGTAAAAATAATATTAAAGGAGCAGGGAAAAAAAATAAAAAAAAAAAAAAAGAAAGAAAAAGAACACGCTGAAGAAGGGGAGGAAAAAAAAGGGTTTTTAAAGAAAATAATATTAGGGGAAAAATGGGAGAAGTAAACTGAAAGGCCTTGTTGTCTGTCTGCCAAACAGCAGCAGCAGATAAGGGCTGGGGTTGCTGTGGAAACTCAGGCCCGTAGGAGACAGAATCCAATTTCAGAAACCACAAAATCAACATAAACGTGTGCAAAAATAAAGAGGTTTGTTTGGCAAGTAATGAGGAGAAGGCTCCCAATGTATGGAGCAGATGAACCGGGGTGACCCCGGGCAGCTCCGAGCCATAATAGTGACCATGTGGCACTGCTGTGGCACCTCTGGAGCAGCAGGGACACCTCTGGCAGCTCCCACTGCCACCTCCTGCTGCAGTGACCACCCCCCTCCCCTGCCACTGCTCCTCTGCCCTCAAAATTAAAAAAAAATTAAAAGTGAGGAAGGAGGAATATTCATTAAAGCACTCGTTTTAAACCTCCAAAGAGGATTCAGAGCTGATGGTTTAATTCAGTTTTCACCTATGTATTGCTCACTAACAGAGTGCAAAATCATTCTGTGTGGAAATAATTCCTCCTTTCCTGCCCTCCAGGGACAAGCAGAACTTAAAACATTTTCAATGTAGGGACACTTGGCAATTGGAAGCTTTTCGTGGGAAAAAATGGGATTATCAAATATAAAATGTGACTTTCAAATATAAAATGTGATTATCAAATATAAAATGTGATTATCAAATATAAAATGTGACTTTCAAATATAAAATGTGATTATCAAATATAAAATGTGGCTATCAAATATAAAATGTGACTTTCAAATATAAAATGTGATTATCAAATATAAAATGTGACTATCAAATATAAAATGTGACTATCAAATTAAGCTGTGGTGACTATCCAATATAAAATGTGACTATCAAATATAAAATTGGCATCACTGAAGGGACAGCAGACTCTGTCACTTGTCCCTGTTTGAAGAGCAGCCACACAACCACGGGGGTTTTGAGCTGCCCTGACAAGAAAAGGGCTGGAGATTGAGGGGGAATCTGTGGGATTACATTTTTCACAATTTTTAAACTTTTTTTTGGGCTCTAATGTCCCCAGCAAAGGGAAAACACCAGGAATTTTGTTGGTCCTTGTCACCTGAGTGCTGCAGGGATTCCCAGCAGCTCTTCCTCCTGCAGGCATTCCATGTGTGTGTCCCTGTCCTGCTTTAGGGAAAATCTGGGAGGAAACTTCCAAAGGGATCCCTCTAGGAAGCAGATTCGAGCTGTCCCTACTGTTTGGGAAGAGATTTCCTTGGAGAAAAGTGGGAAAAAACTGTTTATTTAATGAGCAAAGTATTCACAAGCATTATAAACAAACAAACAAATAAAAATAGTATTAAACAATAAATGCTCTTGCTGTTCTGAAGAGATGGCAAATTCAGAAATTTGAACACACCCTTGTCCTGGAGTGATGGCAAATTCAGAAAGTTCTCGTTGTGGGGGTGGCTCAGCTCAGTCCCTCCTGCTGGAAAATGTCACAGCCTGAAAATGCCACAGGTGTGAGCTCCTGGTGTTCCTCTGAATTTTCAGTCCACAGCAGGGCTGAACAGCTCCAAAGAAAAGAAAAAAACACAATCCAGGGAATATCTCTGCCTCAACTAGCTGAAAAAATTAATCCAAAGCAAAGGAGAGCTCTGTCCCTCTGTCTGTCCGTGCTGCAGACAGCACAGGCAGGAGAAGAAAGCTGAAAAGAGAATTTCTCCTTCTCTTCTGTGCTTTCCCACCAGGATGAGACTCAGCTCCCCAAAAATGAGCTCCTAACCCACAAACAGACACCAAAAATCAGTGCCAGCCCCTAAACTGAGCTCCAGAGAATTGGGAAAAGATAATTTCTCCTCCCCTGCACATTTCCATCAGGATGGGACTCAGCTCCCCAAAAATTTGCTCCTTACCCATAGGCAGACACCAAAAATCAGAGACCCCACTGCATTCTGGGGTCTCCTGGATAATTTTGGCCAGAGGATGAGACTCAGCTCCCCAAAAATGAGCTCCTAACCCACAAACAGACACCAAAAATCAGTGCCAAACTCCAGAGAATGGGGAAAAGAGAATTTCTCATTTTCTCCTGCACTTTTACACCAGGATGGGATCCAGGTCCCCAAAAACGAGCTCCTTACCCACAGACACCAAAAATTAATGACCCCACTGAGGATGAAACTCAGCTCCCCAAAAACGAGCTCCTAACCCATAGACACCAAAAATCAGAGATCCCACTGCATTGTGAGGGCTCCTGGATAATTGTGACCCAAGGATGGGATTCAGCTCCCCAAAAATGAGCTCCTAATTCACAAACAGACACCAAAAATCAGTGCCAGCCCCTCTGCCAAACTCCAGAGAATGGGGAAAAGAGAATTTCTCATTTTCTTCTGCACTTTTTCAGGATGGGACTCAGCTCCCCAAAAAGTTGCTCCTAACCCACAAACAGACACCAAAAATCAGTGCCAGCCCCTGTGCCAAACTCCAGAGGCTGGGGGAGAGAATTGCTCCTTCTCTCCTGCACATTTCCACCAGGCCAGATATAATGAGGGCCTATATTTTAATGGGCAGTAATGTTTAATATTTGACATTAGGTAAATACTCTCTCCACGCTGCCAGAATAATTTCACACAGCTTCAGGGTGGAGCTTTGAAAAGCTGCTGGGTAATGGAGTTCAAACTCTCAAGGCTGGGACTGTTTGGAAAGTCCCACCCTTAATCTGGGATCGTTACAAACCTTTCCCAGCCTGTAAATCTTTGGGTTTGCAAGAATGGTTCCACCAAAAAAATAAAAAATAACAACACCTGAGGTCAGATCTTGTGAGGGTGGGGGTGTTCCTGAGGACAAGCAGTGATGTCACAGCAAGGAAAATTTCTATTTCTGAAAAAGAAAAAAAAAAAAAAAAGAAATAAAAAAGTCTTGGCAATGCAGAGCCATGGAAAAGGACATAAAGAGCAAAAATATAGAGCTGAAATGTAAAAAGGTTTTGTGAAATATGGCTCCAGGTTTGTCCATGCCCCACAAAAGGGCTTGAAATATCTGGATATATTGTGAAGTATTTTTTTTTTTTATAATTTTTTAAGTACTTTAGCAGTCTATCTATGGCAGTTCAGTGGATGGGTTTAAAATGATGGATATTTTAGAATGGAGCCATAAATCTTTCCAGGCTCACAATCTGCTTCCTTTTGAAAAATGGGTGATGGCAAATGGAAATTTACAGTTGTAAGGAATCGTGATTGGTGTGGATGCAGCAAACATGGAACTGCTCCTTTGGAGGAGGATTCTCCTCAAAAACAGATGGGAAAGATCCATGAAAATGTTCATGGAGAGGATGAATCCAGCAGGGATTCATTCCAAATGCTGCTCAGAGCACAGGAGAACTTCAATGAGCCAATGAAACCAGGAAGAATTTATTCAATAGGGCAAACTTTAGGGTAAAAATGGCAATGCTGGGGGATTTTCGAGCAGCAAATCAATTTTGCTGAATTTCAAGCAGCTCGTGGTGTGGGTTTGGTGGGGTCAGAGTGAACCCAAAGCCATCCCAGTGACAATCCAGCTGCTGCTCCCCTTTTTGGAGAGTGCCCAAACATCCCCTGGGTTTTCCTGGGGCTCTGACTGGAGGGCAGAGGCAAAATATGAGATGAACAGGGTTTAAAAATCAGCTCTGAGCTTCACCCAGCCCCAGGGGCCTCAGAAATAACTCCTGGGGAATTTGGGACAGGAGCCCTGAGGATGCTCCTGTTCCCAAACAGTGACCCCAGGACACTCCAGAGTTCCTGAGGTGTCTCCACTGTTTGCTGTCCCAGATGATAACAATACAATAAATTCTCCTGAAACAGAACAACAGAGCCTCCTTAAACCACAACATTGAGAGCTGGCCTTGTTTTTCAGAAGAAAATTAAAGAGCCTGTTCTATGATTTATCCTCTCTTGCTGCCCCTGCAAGGCAGAGCTTATTTTTCCATTAAAATCCAGCTGCCCTCCGAGCCCAAGAAGAGAAATGCCTGCAAACACCACATTTGTTAGGGCTGCTTGAGCTGGAATAAACTCCAAGTTGCACTTTTTTTCTGCTCCATGCCCGTCCCAGAGCTGTGCTGGCTCATTAGGGGTATTTTTTTCAGGAATATCACAGCAGTTGAGGTGCTCAGCTCTCCCTGAACCAGGGTGATGCTTTGGGGATATTTTCAGAGCTGCTCTCAGCTGAAAACCAGGCTCTGCTTTTGGTGAGGTTGATTAAGCAAGACAAAATCAATTAATGTCTGAGACCTCACAGGTTCCTGCAGGCAAATTGTTCCAATTACCAGAACCTGAGAGCAAATTAGGAGCAATTAAAAGGAGCAGCTGGGATTTCACTGAGTTACTCTTGTCTCTGTCATCTCCATCTCATTCCAGGCTCATTAAAAAGGTATTTTTGCCCATTACATTTTTCTCTAAGGGTGGCATTTCTCATTTGAAATAGTTACAACCACACTTTGTGCATTTGGAAATATTCCCTGAAGTGGAGATGGGTGAGGGATGTGTTTTACACTGACTGTGGTTCAGGTAAAACCTCTGCAGGGTCACCAATTCCAAGAGCTGATTTTTCTGAGGAGGTTCTGGAAAATCCAGAGCTCTGTGCATGGCTTTGGCCTTCCTGCAACACCTCTCTGAGAAAGAAAAATCCATTTTCTCTCCATCACCTCCCCTGAAACAAAGCAACAGGGCCTGGTTTTATTGGGAATATTCCTACAAACCACACCTGAGTCCAGGGACGGCTTTGGCTGAGGATGTTTGAAATTTGAATTAATCCCATCTTGCTCCAGTTCTCACACAGAACCTGGGAATTTGGATTTTGATTCCTCAGCATCACACAGGAAGCAGGAATCCCAATCTGTGATATTCCCTAAGGGACTCTGCCACCCTTAACTCATTCCAACCAAAAGGAAAATCCCTTCTCCACAGCCTGGAATTGGCAAATCCAACATTCCCCATCTGGCCTTTCCTTCCTGTCACCAGTCATTCTGCTCCAGACCTTTTCCCAAATATTTTGGATACTCCCCATCCCCTGCATCCCCTCAGTCTCATCCCAGGGTTTGGGGTTTCTGTGGAGCTGTTCCATGGTGGAAGGGCCCTGGGAGCAGCCCCAGGAGTGGGGAGGAACAAAGGGATTGTTCTTGGATTTTCCCCATGGAAAAATAGGGAAAATTCTTCTTCCCCCAGTCCCAACCACTGCTGAACCCAAATCCCTTTGCAAATCAGCAGCAAAGTCAAGCACAAATGTGCAGAGGGAGATTTTTTGGCAAGAGAGGCATTGGCAGGCACTGCCCAAATCCATCCTGCTGGGACAAGGCAAAGAGGAGCTGGTGGAGATCACAGAACCATGGAATCATTAATCTGGAAAAGACCTTCAGGATTAAACCAGCATTAAAGCCACATCCACAGGGTTTTGGGGCACTTTTAGGGCTGGTGGCTCCTCCCCTTCCCTGGGCAGCCCATTCCAAAGCCTGGCAATCCCTTTGGGGAAGAAATTCTGGGAGATTTCAGGCAAATGGAGAGGGGATGGGAATTCCTGCCTGGAACTGGAGCAGGAATGTGTTCCTGTTAAAACAAAGTGGGAGGTGGGTAAAAATCCTCCCCAGGGAAATGGGAAGGAGAGACCAGGCTGCATTTCCAAGCAGGAATAAGGAAAAGAGAGGGAGAATCCAAGGCACGCTGCTCAGGGAGCCAGGACTGCGTTTGTTGTTGGACATTTCAGGGGCTGAGTGTCCCCAGGGAAACTGGGAGGTGCCACCCAAGGCAAAAAAAGCAAATTAAAAACTAAGCCTCACACCCACCAGTCTGCCACCAAATGTGCCCTGTCACACTGGAGGAGAGGAGAGGAGCTCGTTCCAGCCCTAATAATTGTGGTGATTCATCAATTACCCAAATTACCCGAGCTCTGTGGGGACAGCAGCAGCAGGATCCCACTGCTGCCTCTGGATAACAAACACTGCTGGTGAACGCTCCTCCCCAGCCCCCAAATACCCAGCTCACCCCAAAAATGAGTCACAGCTCCCACCCAGCCCCCCCCCCCNGTTTGGGATTTGTTTGGTGAATAAATAAGTTTGGGATTTTTTGGGATAATAAATGAGTTTGGGATTTGTTGGGTCAAAACTAAGTTTGGGATTTGTTGGGTCAATAAATGAGTTTGAGATTTGCTGGGTGAATAAAAAAGTTTAGGATTTGTTAGGTCAAAAAATAAGTTTGGGATTTGTTGGGTCAATAAATGAGTTTGGGATTTTTGGGGTCGATAAATAATTTTGGGATTTTTAGGGTCAATAAATGAGTTTGGGATTTTTTGGGTGAATAAAAAAATTTGGGATTTGTTGGGTCAAAAATAAGGTTGGGATTTGTTCAGTGAGTAAGTTTGGGATTTGTTGGGTCAATAAATGAGTTTGGGATTTTTGGGGTCGATAAATAATTTTGGGATTTTTAGGGTCAATAAATGAGTTTGGGATTTTTTGGGTGAATAAAAAGATTTGGGATTTGTTGGGTCAAAAATAAGGTTGGGATTTGTTCAGTGAGTAAGTTTGGGATTTGTTGGGTCAATAAATAAGTTTGGGATTTGCTGGGTGAATAAATAAATTTAGGATTTCTCGATCGGGATGGGGATGCCCAGCTGTGTGCAGGCTCACACTCACACACGTTTCAGAGTGAAAAAAAAGGGATTTTTTTTTGTGGTGGGAGGGAGCAGGGAGGGCTGAGAGCCAAGGAAACGCCAGCGAGCGGCGCGTTCCACCGGAGGTGTTGACAGTGGATAATAAATCCCGGCCTTACCTAACATTTACAGGAACATTAGAAAATAAAGTGAAACGGCGTGAGCTGGTTCCCAGGGCAACCAGACAAACACAATAAACAGGCCTCAGAGGCAGGAGTAACTTACACCATCCTCCTGGGGCTCAAATATATCACTTTACATTAGCCTTCTGCTGGGGCTGCTCCTGAAAGCTCTTTGTTTTATTATTATTTGGAAAAAAAAAAAAAAAAGACAAAAAAAAAATTTAAAAAAAGGTATTTTCTTAGTGCAGATCGGCGTGAAATCGAAGAGTTCCTTTGGTTGCTGGTCTTTATAGGTCTTTTACTGCACATTAAAGCTCCTGTGCAAGTAATAATGACTATTAATAAATCTTTATAAAGAACTGAGTCCCTCTCCTGCAGAAGAGCATTATTAATAAGGTGCTCAGAACCCAGAGCCTTTGCTGGCCCAATAAAAACCAAATTTCTGGGGTGTTTTTCCTCAATACAGATACAAAATTAACTGCCAAATATATGGGGTGGCTAAGCCAGATTATTTTCCTGATTCAACAGCCTTCCTCCAGCTCTGCTTGTAAGCAGAGCTTGGGTTTGGATCTTGCTGTCACTAATTTTAGGGGAATGTCCTGGACCCAGCCAGGTCACAGCAGCTCAGGCTCATTAAACCCCAGCACAATCTGTACAGAACCATGACATTCAGCTCTGCAGAGCAGCCAGTAAATCTCTCCTCACCTGCCTCTGGTGGGGCTGTGCACATATTCCATCACTGCCTTCACATCCAATCCCTGAACACATCATTTTGGGGATGACACCGTCCCAGAGTGCAGAGATGGCAGCAGGAAGGTGAGGCTTGGAGGGGCACAGCAGTTGTGATAAGTTTGGGAGCGATGTGACAGCTTTGTGAAAATGTGATTTTCGAAGTTGCTCAGCTTTTTGAGACCACCCAGGTGTGATTTACCCCCGGTGCTGAAGGCACCAATTTTGGCCATTTTTCCCCACCCACTGCTGCAAATGTTGTGCTCCAGGCTCTCTTATTTTCCCTTGCTGAGCCACCTTGCTGTGGTTTTCCGGGATTGTTTGGGTTTGTGCTGTCCCAGGACGGACAAACACGGCGAGGCTCCAGCCTGGAGCAAAACTGCACCAGCTGGGTGAGTCAAAGGCATGGAACATGTGAATGTGGGAATCCTAAAACAGGCAGCAGGACTCACTCAGTTCCTTCCCCTCCACTCCTGAGCTGTCCTGGTGGGAAGAGCAAGAACTGCCTGTGTAAAAAGCACGGTTTATTATTTTGGGAGAATTAAAAAGGTTTAATAAAAAGATAACAGGAGACAAATATAAAGGGTTAAAACAGCCAGGTGCTTGGCATGCTGCTAAGAGCACACTGTTGCTTTGGGAACCTTTTAAATCCATTTTTCAATACATTAATTTGTTAAATATTTACACTTTTATGTACAGTTAATTTTGGGGGGGAACTGTTTGGCATGGCCACTTTTTGGGTTTGTTTTTTTAGAGCATGCATGTTTTTTGGCTTGTGGTTTTAATTTTTTTTTTATCACTTTAATTTGGGTGGTGGTCTTGGCCTTTTGTAGTCAGTGAGTGTTGATAATTGTGTCAGCTGCAGGGTCCCCATCACATATTTATGGGCTGTTATTTTAATTAAGGGGTTAGTTTAAGTATATTATTTTTAAAAAAACTTATGTTTAAGTTTTGCTGTTAGTAGAGAGAAAAGAAAAAAAAAACTATATCTATATAGAAATGCTATTTTAACATTATTTATATAGCATTTATCCTGATATTTGCAAAGAGCCAACAAACACCTGGATACAAAGGGGGTGCCAGTGCAGAGCCCCCATTTCCAGCAGCTCCTCCCTGTGTTCCCCAGGGATTTCTGCACAGGAATGGCCCTTGGGAGTGTGGGTGGGGTGGTGAATTCTTGCAGATTTCTTTGCCACATTCAGCTCCATCCTCTGCAGCCCTGGGGTGGAGTGACCCTGCCGAGGCAGAGCTGACACAGTGGAGTGCCTTTCCCCCCTTTTTTCATGCCTAAATCACCGCCCTATTGATGACTAATTAGAATGAGCGAGGTCCAGATGGCCGGAGTCTTTAATGAGGCCAATTAAATCCCAATCTTTTCCAACCTTTTTCCTAGAAAGAGCAGCAATGGAGGTCCCAGCTCCTGCTCCAGCCCCAGCAGCTTGATCCCGGGGGATTTAACAAATGAAAGGTCAGGTGTGATAAGGAAGAGCCCAGTGTGGGTTTGCAGCAGGGAGGCTTCGTGTCCTGCCTCAGCCTCCAAGAAGAAATTCTGCAAGATTTCTGCCAAATCTCACCCTAAAACCCCTTTTTTGGGAGGGGTGTCCAGCCCCACTGTCTCCACCTGATGGGGTTTTTTCTGCTGCTCTCCTGAGTCACGCTCATGAGGAGAGGAGCTGTAACACCATGAAGCACAATTTCCTATTTGTGACCTGGGCCCGGAGCAGCTCTCGAGGTTCCCACCCTTGTTTTGCAGGTTTCTGCAGCAGGGTGTCCAAGCAACTGCTCGGGGTGTTTATTCCAGCCCCAGCAGCTTCCTGAGGCTCTGCTGTCCCCATTTCTGGGGTTTGCAGCACCTCCATCCTTTACTCCACCACCTGAGCAACTCTGGAGTTTTTAGCTTCTTGTTCTCAACAAAACTGCCCTGAAAACACTTGGGTTTTACAGGTGGGGAATGCACAGAAGGCAGGAAATAAAAGAGAAGATCCCCAAATTTCCCAGCTCAGGCTGGATTTTAGCTCCAAACCAACCCCACTTGCTGCTGTGCTTCATGAGGGAAGCAAAAAGTTCTTTTAAGGGTCAGTACCTGCACCTTCACTGTGATTATGAAATGTTCCTGGACAAAAAAAAACCTGATTAAAGTGCTGATAAAAAACTCCCAGGGTTGCTTCCAAGTGACTTAAGGAATGCAAAATTTCCCTCAGTCCTGGACTGGTCTGCAGGCCCAGAATTTAAGCATTTTTCTGTTTTATAAATGAAAGGATTTTTTTTTAAATCCTCCTATTCCAAACCATTTTTTTTTTAAGAAGCAGGTTTTGGGATTTTAATAACCCAAAGGGCTGGGTAAAGAGTCCATTTTAACACTTCCAGTTTCAGAGTGACTCCACCTGATCCTCAGCTGGGTTTCAGGGCAGCTGAGGAGCTCCAGAATATCCAAGAATATCCAGAATATCCAAGGGCTGCTTGGAAAGGAACACGTCAGAGTTGGGCTGGATCAACCACAGGCTCTGTGAGGTTTGTGGTGTGTCTGAGTGGAACAATGGCAGCCCCAGCCCAGCAGATTTCCCGGATCTGGAAGGTTTAGATGGATTATGAGCATTCCATGAAACTCCCTGGGAGCTCCAGGAGAGCTGGGGGGCACTGGGATCCTGGGGTGTGGGGAAATCACATCAGTGCTGATGATTTTCCAGAATTCCTGGAAATCTGAACCTTCCCAAGTGCTCCTGGAGGTTGGGTCCCAGTCCTGGTGAGGACCACAGTGCAGAAAATAACAATTCTTATGATAAAACACCTGGGTTGTTTGTTTTTTCCCCTCAAAAAAATCCCAGGTTTTAGGAAAACTGCTGCTCTGAAATGTTCACCTTGGCTGCTAAAATTCCCAAGCTGCTCCAGAAGGGATTCCCTACTGGAAGCATCGCTGTAGGGGCAGGGAATAGCTGGGACAGTGAAGCCAAATGAACAGAAATTAATAAAAATAAGCCTGGAGAGAAACCCCTGGGTTGGGGAAGGGACACTGAGTTCTCTACTTGCTTTCCTTCAGGACAGAAAAATGGGGATGAAGTGACAAATTTCAAATAATTCCATGCAAAACTAGCAGCTGGCAAGGGGGCAGAGAGAATATCTGGGAGCAAATTCCTGCCTGGGGTGTATTCCCAGGGAATTGAATTCCCAGTGGGAAAATTGGGATTTACAGGGAGAGTCAGAGGGAGCAGACAGAGCCTGCAGGAAGCACGAGGCCATCCCAGGGCAGAAAAGTCTCCTGGGAATCTCTGACGTGTTTTGGGGCTGAGGCAAACAGGAAAAGGATTTAGGGCAGGGGAGAGGGAACCCAAAATGAGCTCGGGCTCCCTTTGTAGGTATTTGTGGTGCTGGGTTGGGTTTCACTCGTGGTTTCTATTCTTCCCCTCATCCCTCAGAAATGTGAGGAATTCCAGAAGGGTTGTGACCAAAAAACCAGCTGAGCTTCCCAAATCCCAGCTCCAAACTGGGCTCCCCATGCTGGACATCCAGAGTGCCCTGGGTTTCCCACTGGTGCAAAGCTGCCAGCCCAATTTCTCATTTCCTTCACTCTTCCCTGATTTATTTGGGTGTTTATTCCCTGATTGATTGATTGATTGATTGATTAATTATTCCACCAGCAGCTCCATCTCAGAGCTCTGAGAGCTCCTTGGCCACTCTGAATTTTGGGATGTTCTCTCTCAGGTTGCCTTCAGGGCTTGATTTCCTCTCCCAGGAGCAGAGCAGCTCCTGGTGTGGAGTTTTCCCAGAAAAATA
>VXBI01002477.1:15384-38474 GCA_013397375.1 Toxostoma redivivum
GGAGCAGGAGCAGTCCTGGTTTGGAGTTTTCCCAGAAAAATAAAAAAAAAAAAATAAAAAAAAAAAAAAACATTTTGGGGAACAATTCAGCTCCCTCGGCAGCTGCTGGAGCTGCATTTTCTCTTTTTAAAGGAGCAAAAAGCCCCTGGTGGGCACTGAAAACATCAACCAGCATCAATCTGCTCACCTGGAGTCCAGCAAAGGGATGTCTGAACACTTTTATGTCTGCAGAAAGTCTCCCTGGGACTGACTAAAAACATTAAAAAAAAATATATTATTATTATTATCATTACCTAAATCCAAATTTACAAAAGGACAGATTCTGAGTGGATGCAAACAAAGCCATTTGGAGCAGGAATGAGGAGGTTGAACTGAAAAGGTTGGAAGAGGCCACGTTAATTCTTCCCAAATGAAATTATTTTAGTTTTTAGATGTGAATTGAGAATTGAATGATGCCCCTCACTCTCTGGGGACAAAGAACTCTGAACAGAGAGCAGAAATACAGAATCTGTTTTGGTTTTGGGATAAAATCATGGGGGAAAAGCTTTCCTGAGAAAAATGTGGGATATCAGCAGGCAGAGGGACAGAGGGGAGAGAAACCCTGGGATTGGAGGGGTGGGTGTGGGGACTGTGGGATTTTGGGATTTTGGGAATGGTGTGGATTTTGTAGACTGTGTGGATTTTGTGGATTGTGGTGATTTTCTGGATTGTATGGGATTGTGTGAATTTTTTGGATTTTCTGGATGGTGTGGATTTTGTAGATTGTGTGGGTTGTGTGGATTTTATGGGTTGTGTGAATTTTCTGGATTTTCTGGATTGTATGGATGGTGTGGATAATGTGGATTGTGTGGGATTGTGTGAATTTTATGGATTTTGTGTGCATCTTGTGCATTGTGTGGCCTCCACAAATCTTCTCCTTTGCCAGGCAGCCAAACCCCGGTGGCTTTTACACTCCCTGGCTAAAATCCATCCTGGTCCCACCAAACTGGGCTGAAATCCATCCTGGTCCCACCAAAATGGGTTAAAATCCATGGATTCCCAGGAGCAGAAGATCTCCATCAGGAATTTTTCACAGATTAAAAGTTTCCCTCCATTAAATTTTTAATCCAGCAGATGAAGTTTTCCTCCACTAAGCAAATCCTCCTCCAAAGGGACCCTCCATTCCAGGAGCTCCAAATCCTCCCGATTTTAATCTGAATTTAAATTGATCCGAATTCATTCAAATCCCTGGAATTGTGGAGCTTCCCCCTTCTCCAGGTGGGGATCAGAGCCCTGCTTCCATGAGCTGGGCTGGTTTTCCAGGCCTGCAGTGGAATTCATGAGCCACTCACTCCCAGAATTTCCAACAAATGTCACCAAGGTTTGTTTTTTTTTTTATAGGAGGAAAACTTCAGGCTGGGTTTTCAACAATAAAATCTGTTTTAGTGCCTTTCCCCCGTTGCCAAATTAGTGCTGAGTGTGCTTTGCTTTGCTTCTCTGTTCTGCTTTTATGTGCCTGAGTTTCCTAAAAAAAAAAGGGGAAGGAGCAGAGAGGGAACATGGAGTTTTTTCCAAAAAAAAAAAAAGTGATGAATCCTGATGATAAATAGAAGTGAAGGATCTGTTCTTTGGGGTGCCACAGGGGAGCAAGATGTTCCTACAAATTTCTAACAGAATAAGAGGAGGAAAAATAACTTTCTATTGACTTCCATCAGATTTATTTAAAGAGGAATCAATGAATAAATAAATAGTTCATTAGGCTGCCCTGAAGTGTTATTTAGAACTGATTTAAGGAATGTTCTGAGCAAAGTCTTAGCTAAGAATTGATCCCATGAAGCCTCCCCAGCACTCCTTGGCTTCTTTTCCCCTAAACAACCAGAGCTGGTCTTTGACAGGAACACTGGGGATTGAGAAAAGGAAAATATTCCAACAAAATGCCTGGTTTGCTGGAGAAAATCGGGTTTTTCTTAAAGAAAAGATACATCCCGGAAAACATTAAAGGCTGAAAAGTTAAAATGTTTCATTAAATGCCTAAAAAGAGTCTGTTTGGAAGGGAAATCCCCGGGGGTTTTGGAAAAGTGTTTCACTTTTTGGTCTGTGGGTGACTGGGATGGGAAAGTGGGGCTCCTGGGAAGGCAGATCCCAGGATAAAGTGAGAAAATTGGGCTTTAATTCATCCAAACTCAGAACTGTGGGGCTGTGAGCTGGGCTTTGCACCACTCATTCGTGGTTTGTCATCAGTTTTATTTGTTTTCCCTCATCAGGATTAATGGAAACACGATTGAGGATTCTCGTGCTCAGGCTTGGGTGTTTATTGTATCTTATCAGAAATTACAGAAAGTACCACAGCACCTCCAGCTCCTGGCTAGAATGGGAAAAATCCACAGCTGAGCCTGCTGCAAGGCCTTTTAAAGCTAAACACACCAATAAAAGTTTAATATCGAAATTATTTATCCTTTTAACCCAATAATAGATTCCCACAGCCCTTAGAGTGACCAACCAAAGGTCACTGCCTGAGTTCTGTGAAGGAGAAGATGAACAAAGACCCCACCCCAAATTCTCCATCCTGTCCCACATCCACCCCTACACTGTAAAACCCTCAAATTCCAAACCCATCCCCAGTGCACACACACACATCTCACCCACTGCACATTGGGGATTTCTAACTCATTATTCATATTTAAAGCCTTCTCCAAGGTCCCAGCTCCAGGGCAGTGTTTGCCAGGGGGGCTGTGCCTGGAATCTCCAAAAATCCACATTTCTGGGATCCAACAATCCCCACCAACCTTTCACCTTTTCCCAGAAGTCACAACTCAATCAGTTTTAAGGCAGCCAGTTCAAGAACGTTCCTTTGCCTTCCCCTTCCATGACCCCACCAAGCCCTGGGATTTTTGGGGAACATTTTCCATGAGGGAACAGCACAGAGCTGGCCTTGGGGCTGGAGCTGCAGAATTTATGGCTAAATGAACATTACAAATGGAAACTGTCCCTGCTGCAGCTCTGACAGCACACTCAGCACATCCAAGTGGGGCTGGAAAAAATTCCCTCATTCCCTCGATCCTTCAGGGCTGTTTTGATCTTCCCTGGAGTTTCTCTGTCACAGAAATCGTCCCCTGCAGCTACAACAATTCCTCAGCCCTTGTTTCTTGTAAACAGGTTCTTTTTGGGGGATTTTCCTACTGCATTTAGGATTTTTCCCTGCCTGCCCTAAATTATCCCATGAGCAGTGACTTCCAGAGCAGTTGTGTCCCCTCTGCATAAAAAGCTCTGTATAAACAGCACATCCTCCCCACTGAACATTCAATTTTTAAATTCTGTGTTTACAGGGGGTCCCCACCGTTATTTTTTTGTTCAAATCAGGGTGCTGACAATCTGTGGGCATGGATTTTTTGGGGGTATCTGTGCACAATCCCAGCGCTGGCTGAAATTTCTGGAGGAATCCCAGGATTTACTCATTATCACTTTAACCACGATCCACAAAGGAGGGGGCACAGGGGGAAACATCCAAGGAAAATAGATAAAATCTTATTCCCAGTGTTTCCACAGGGCTGCCTTGTGTTTACAGGACGGGGTTCCTGCTGTGAAAGAGAAAGAAAGTTGTGATTTTTTAAATTTTTTTTCCCCAAAAAGAGGAGGAATTGCCTTTCTATGACAATTTCTTTATGGATTGTGCAGAAGGAAATGCTGCACTGTGGGCACAGGGAGGGCTGGGTTTGGGTTGGATGAACATTTCCACTCAAAGAAAGGAAAACTTGACATCAAACCCCCCAAAACTCCACTTTGGGAAGCTGGGACTGGGGCTCAGTGTGGATTCATCTCCCCTCTCCCAGCTGGACGGGGTTCCTGCTGTGAAAGAGAAAGAAAGTTATGATTTTTTAAATTTTTTTTCCCAAAAAAGAGGAGGAATTGCCTTTCTGTGACAGTTTTCTTTATGGATTGTCCAGAAGGAAAACCTTGCCACTCAAAGAAAGGAAAATTTGACATCAAACCTCCCAAAAACTCCACTTTGGGAAGCTGGGACTGGGGCTCAGTGTGGATTCATCTCCCCTCTCCCACTGGACAATTTCCCCCAGGATCCATTTCCCCTCCCATGGCCCAGCCAACACCTCTGAGGCTTTCCTGACCCTGGGATCCCTCTGGAAAAGGCAGAGCTGGAGCCTGGGAGCCATCCTGGGGATCCAGATGTGCTGCTGCCATCCCAGGGGATCCAGATGTGCTGCTGCCATCCCAGCTCCTGCCAGCCCAGGGAGATTTCTCTGCTCTCAATTCCAGCCCTGGAATTACCACCAGGAGCTGTTCCTGCCCATCAGCACTGCTCCCAACACTTCATAACTCCCCACACCAAATCCCACCTCCCAAATTCCCAGCCTGGCCTGAAATGCTGGGAAAAGCATTCACCAGTCAGCTCAGGAAGGCTTTAAAATAAAAAAAAAAAAGAAAGGTTTGAGCAATCAGGGCTTTTCCTCCCCTCTCAAATCCCACATTTCTGGTTTTTTGGGGGATTTTTTGATTGATTTCCACAGGAAGCTGAGGACATGGATTCTTCCCTGTGTGGCAGTGAGATACTGAACTCCCTGATTCCCTGATTTATTTACAGCTAAATCTCTGATTTATTCACAGATAAATCCTGCAGAAAAAATTGTAGGCGCTCACTTGAAACTGTCAAATGTCAGGGTTTAGACACAAAATTCAAAATATCAAAAACAGTGGCCATATCCACATTAAAACACTGAATTTTGGCAGTGGCCTAATAGGTAAAAATATCAGTAACTTAAAAATTGCAGTGTGGGCTTTACCCTTGATTGGAAAATGGGTGAATAATCAGCAGTGTTTGTGCTAGGAATGCTGCATGTGTTGATATTTCAGATTAACATGTCAATATGAGAAAGGAAATAGTTTGGAACATCCCCTCCCTTCAAAAATGAATGTAAAATTTGCTTTTTAAGTCTGAAGAAAGGAGAGCAGAGCAAACCTGTTCATCTTCTCAAAGCCCAAGCAATTAATAAATTAATATTCTGCTGTGGTACAGCTGTCAAGTGGTTCCCACCCCACAGGATTTACCAGGCCCTGAAATTAATATTCAGTTAATCCCTGAAATCTCTCTGGAAAATGATCCTGATTGCACAACAGGAGCGTGGATTTGGTCAGGACTCCAAGCCATGGCACATCCCAGAGCCCAACAGTCACTGACAGCTCTGAGCTCGAATTTCACTTGGCAAAACCGTGGATTTGATAATCTGTGAGTGAATTTGGGATTATCAAACAAATGCTCTGCTCTGGATTTCCTCCCCTCCCAGGACAGGGAGAGGCTGAGGGTTCCTGCTGGGCACAAAAGGGATTTTTCCCTGCACCCTAAACAAGTGCCAGCATGAAAACACGGCATGGAAACCTCCACAACTGGAATTTATTGTGCCAAAAATGCCCCAGTGGATTAGGGCTGGGTGGTGAGATGTGCAGAGTGCCCAGCTTTGGGTCCCAGGGTTGTTTTCACACCAGCACTGCTCCCCCTGAGCAGGAGGACGATCCTGTACCCCCCTGGAGCCTGCATTTCAGCACAGGCTGTGTTTCTCCTCCATGAGTTTGATTTTTGTCATTGCTTAATTCATTAAATATTCCATTCAACCGACAAAATAACCTGACAAAATTCAGTTTTCCCACTGCAGACTAGGATTAAAGTACAGGATTAAAGTTGAGCTTAACAAAGCAAGGCTGGGAGCTGTAGAACACCTGGAAGGTGAAATCTGTGAGCTGAACTCAGCTCCTCCCTGAGGAGGAAAACAAAAAACAAAAAACAAAAAAAACAAAACAAAAGCTGGACAGGGGGATTGGCATCTCCCTCTGGATTTTTTGGAGGACTCCCGAATTGCAGCTCCACCATCAGCTGCCAGCCAATAAAAGGCAGAGACACAGATCCATAAAAAACTCTCTGCATCTCATAAAACAGAACATGCAGTTGCTAAATTAGAAATTCAGATCTTCCATGTACTTGGCTGGCTGGAAATGGAGACTGCAAATTGCTTGTTAGAAACCACAGCGTGCTGGGCTGCTCTGGGTTTATTTTCCCCCCAAACTCCCTCTTCCCACTCTGACATCTTTTCCCTTTTTCAGACCAATCTTTCAACCACGGATCCCGAGTCAGAGGCAGATTTGGGTTTCAGTCTCAGGTCTCCTGCCCATTCTCTTACTCCCATAAAATGCTGCAATTAATTTATTGCAGTCTGGCCACAGTTGTTTTATTCATCACCACTGTGGAGCTCCTGTGAATGACGCCCAGGAGAGGCAATATCATCTCAACAAAACCATCCTGATGAAAGAAAGCTGAGAATTTGGGGAGAAACAGCCAGCTCAGGTAGCTCCAGTGTGTTCCTGAGGTGATATTTCTCCCAGCAAAACATGATTTCATGTGATAACGAGGATACAGCCTGTGCAGGAAGAAGCTGTGCAGCAAACACGTGTGGGAATTGTCAGAGAGGGAAGAAACTGGAATTGAGCTGATCAAGCCATGGCAGATCCATGGATTTATCAATTTAAACATCACACAAGGGGCTGGGATGAAAACACTGCCTTGAAAGGAAGGGCACATCCAGCAGGGAAGTGGTCCCAGCTCTTTGCTGGGGTTCAAATGCAGCTGGAGAGGATGGGAATAGAGAAATGACCCTGCTCAAGGAGCTCTGGGACAGCCACAGGGTTCCTGATCCCCTCCTGGCAGAAGGATTGTCCATCCCCAGGAAAAGGCAGATCTGGGGCTCTCCAAGCCTGATTTTGCAATTTAATTTTGATCAGCTAAGAGAACTTGATGGGTACTGGCTACTCATGGTGTTATTTAAGGATTTACAGGGAAAAAAAAAAAGATGGATCAGCCTTACAAGGCAGAGCTGGGTGAGGGTAGCTGGCCTTTTCTAGGAGTCTGAGCTGTGTTTTGTTTTAGAAACATGTACACATGTCATTGGGGTTTATGGGCTGCAGGTATTCACCTAATTTGACTTTTGCCATCTAAACTGCTCTGTGTGAGGCTAAATCATGGCCTAGCCCTGCTCTCACTCTGGATTTCTTTCTGCCAAGCCAAAGTGCTGAAATGGGCTCTCATATTTTTATTCTTTTTTTTTTTTCAGTCAATACCTGCAAGCCTCTGAAGTTCCAGCAGCCTGGGCCACTGACAAAACCCTCTCATTGTGCTCCCAGCCCGTGGGTTTTCCTGCCAGCTCTCTTGAAGGGCTGTGCAGAACATGGAAAGGCTGTGAATGTTCAGAAAGGACTCACCAAAACACGGGGCTGAGACAGCGAGCTGGGCTGTGTCCCCATGACACCGAGCCACGAGGTTCCCAGACTGCTGCTCAGAAAATCCAGCCCGGTGCCCCTGCCCAGCTGAGCCTCCTGTGCCAGGAGATGTTGAAATTGGGCCCTGCTGGCGCTGCCTTTATTTACCACAGTGGCACTGACTTCATGCACCACGGCCCTTTCCACTGGGGCTGCTCAGCCAAGGTCAGCATTGCGTAAAGCAGGAGCCCACAAATAGCAATTTCTTGCTATTTCGGAGGAGAATTACCAGTTCTGTTTGCATCAAGGAATCCCTGCTACACTCGGGACGTGGCAGAGCTGACTTAGTCAGAGTTTCTTGGATTAGGCAGCAATAAAAAAAAATTTAAAAAAAAAATTAAAAAAAAAATAAAAAAGAGAGAGAACGATGAGTCAGTGCTGAGTGAAAATGTGCTCTGAAGCTTCTCATGGAAATAAAACCTCCTGAAAAATCATCTGCTGGGCTCCTACCCCCACTTGGGCTGTGTACCGGTGTAGACATGGGAATAAACACGTACATGTAAAGATTCAAGCAGGAATGGAGCCAGAAATGTTTGTGTTTGAACAGCACCAGATTCAGGGTGGAGGTGAGGAGTAAAACCTCAGTGTGCTGAAGGAGCTGCACAGCAAAGCAGCACGTGCCCCTGGGCCTGCCTTGCACCAGAATGAATCCCTTGGGATTAATCCTGGGATTAATCCTCCTTCCCTCAGGAGGAAATGATCCCTGATCCTGAGCTCAGAGCTGTGGTGATGGGGGAATCTGGGGGATTTGGGGAGGATTTATTTTCCAGGAGGTTCTTTAGGAGACATTTCACAGCTGGGAGCTCCTGACCCCAAAGCACGGAGTCTTTTCCAGCTTCCCTGGAAAACCTCCGGGAGCCACAGCACGAGGGAGCAGCGTGGCCATTCAGCATGGTGGAATCGTAGAAACATGGAAACATGGAATCACGGAGTCATGGAATCATGGAATCATGGGAACATGGAAACATGGAATCACGGAAACATGGAATAATGGAATCATGGAAACATGGAATCACGGAAACATGGAATAATGGAATCATGGAAACATGGAATCACAGAATCATGGAAACATGGAATCACAGAGTCATGGAATCATGAAATCATGGAAACATGGAATCACAGAATCATGGGAACATGGAAACATGGAATCACAGAGTCATGGAATCATGGGAACATGGAAACATGGAATCACGGAAACATGGAATAATGGAATCATGGAAACATGGAATCATGGAAACATGGAAACATGGAATCACAGAGTCATGGAATCATGGAATCATGGGAACATGGAACCATGGAATCACGGAAACATGGAATAATGGAATCATGGAAACATGGAATCACGGAAACATGGAATAATGGAATCATGGAAACATGGAATCACAGAATCATGGAAACATGGAATCACAGAGTCATGGAATCATGAAATCATGGAAACATGGAATCACAGAATCATGGGAACATGGAAACATGGAATCACAGAGTCATGGAATCATGGGAACATGGAAACATGGAATCACGGAAACATGGAATAATGGAATCATGGAAACATGGAATCACAGAATCATGGAAACATGGAATCACAGAGTCATGGAATCATGAAATCATGGAAACATGGAATCACAGAATCATGGGAACATGGAAACATGGAATCACAGAGTCATGGAATCATGGGAACATGGAAACATGGAATCACGGAAACATGGAATAATGGAATCATGGAAACATGGAATCATGGAAACATGGAAACATGGAATCACAGAGTCATGGAATCATGGAATCATGGGAACATGGAACCATGGAACCACAGAATCACAGAATCATGGAATCATGGAACCATGGAATAATGGAATCATGGAACCATGGAATAATGGAATCACAGAATCATGGAATCATGGAATCACAGAATCATGGAATCATGGAATCACAGAATCACAGAATTATGGAATAATGGAATCACAGAATCACTGAATCATGGAAACATGGAGCCATGGAACCATGGACTCATGGAATTGAAATGGTTTGGGTTGGAAGGGACCTCAAAACTCATCCAGTGCCACCCCCTGTGTCCCCTCCCACTGTCCCAGGGTGCTCCAGCCTGGCCTTGGACACTCCCAGGGATCCAGGGGCAGCCACAGCTTCTCTGGGAACCTGTGCCAGGGCCTGCCCACCCTCATTAAACCACGTTAATTCTTTAATTAATTATCATCTGTGCATTGCATCTGTAACAGGAAATAAACATTGCTGTTCTTTTTCCTGATGGAGATAATCCAATAATTAATTCCAGCTGAAGAGTCTGGCTGGTAATTATTTGTTCAGCTTGTTCTTGTGGTTGTTTTGCCTCAGAAGGCACAAGATGAGTGGACAAAGAGCACAAAAACCACCCCAGAAACAGGGATACAGAAACAGAAACAATTCAGAAACTGAAACAATCCAGAAAATTAAACAATGCAGAAACAGGGATCCAGAAACATCCCAGAAAATGAAATTATCCAGAAACTAAAACCATCTAGAAACTGAAATTATCCAGAAACAAACACTATCCAGAAACAGGGATCCAGAAATAGAAATGATCCCAGAAACAAGGATCCAGAAAATTAAATGGTCCAGAGACAGAAACAATCCAGAAAATTAAACAATCCAGAAACCGAAACAATCCAGAAACAGGGATCCAGAGACAGAAACAATCCAGAAACAGGGATCCAGAAACAGAAATTATCCAGAAACAGGGATCCAGAGAGAGAAACAATCTAGAAACAGGGATCCAGAAACAGAAATTATCCAGAAAATGAAACTATCTGGAAATTGAAGTGATGCAGAAACAGAAGCCATTCCAGAAACATGGATCCAGAAACAGAAACAATCCAGAAACAGAAATTATCCAGAAAATTAAATGAAACAGAAACAATCCAGAAACAAAAACCATCCAGAGACTGAAATTTCCCCACGTTTTGGTTTCTCCTGCTCTGCCATGTCCAAGGAAGGTTTCCCAAGGTGCTGCCAGCCCTGGTCACTCTGTCCCCTCCTCAGAGCCCCCTCCTCACGGTCCCCCCATGCCAAGGAGCCACCCCAGCTCCAGCCCAGCTGCCAGCCCCACAGGGATCCCATCCACGCTGAGCCCCTGCAGCAGGGAGACCCCAAATGTCAGAGCCTGGAGGTGGAATGTCATTAATCAGAGGATAATGGACAGGAAGGTGGGTGGCTGCTGATAGTTTTGGCTCATTTAAGCCGGTTTTGGGAGGCGGCCAGGTTGTGTGGAGAATTTTTTGAAATGTTTTAAACAATAAAGTCTTTACAATGTTATAAAATACCGGGGTGGCTCGAGTGGGTTTCGAGCTGGCTGTGGGCCAGTGAAACCTCAGGACTGCAGTCAGCTGGAAGCTGGACTGCAGCTGGGTTTGGGCTGGCTGAGGTCACTGACACCCCTGGAACCCTCCCTGGTGTCCCTGCACCCCTCAAAGGCCACGCTGTCCATCCCCCTGGAGCTCCTGCACAGCCCCAGAGCTCCACCTTGGCTCTTCAGGGCTTTGCTGATGATGATTTGTGTTTGATGGAGATGCCCTTTCCTTCAATCCCTCTGTAATTCTGAAATAAAATATTCCCTTGGTGATGGCTAGGGATGGAGCTTCCATCTTGCTCCAGGCTGGACTCCAAAACGTTTCTTGTCACAAAGGGAGATGATGTGGCACGAGGGACAGATGGGATGTGAAGAGTGGAATCATGGAATCATGGAATCATGGAATCATGGAGGGGTTTGGGTTGGAGGGGACTTTTAGAGATCCTCTAGTCCAACCCCATGGAGCCTTAACCTGGGAAGATCTGATGGAGCTCAGTGTGAACATCGGGATCCAGCCAGAGGTTGGACTTGATAATCCTGGAGGTCTTTCCAGCCTTAATTATCCTAAAAATTCTCTAAGAACAAGGGCTGCAGTCAGGGAAAAAATTCCCCCTGGCTTTGGCCTCGTGCTGTTTGCTCCTCAGCTTGTGCCATGTCCCTCCCACAGCCGTGTCCCCTCCCATCCCTATTCCAGCAATTCCCAATCCCAGCAATTCCCAATCCCAGCAATTCCCAATCCCAGTAATTCCCAATCCCAGCAATTCCCAATCCCAGGTGGAAATAGCTGCTTCACCTTCAGGATCAGCAAGGCCAAACCAGGATCAGAGGGTTCATAAATAATTAATGGATTTGTTTTGTGAATCAAGCCCTTGATTGCACAAAGCAGTGAATTAATTGTATTCATATGAGAAAATGTCCTAAATCACAGACCTGATCCTTATCCACAGGAGGTGATCACACTTCCATTAAAATTAGGGAAAATTCTCTGCTCTCTTGAGAGCTCTAGCACTGAGGTATTTCAGCTTTTTAAGAGTAAAAGTTTCCCATTCTGGTAAAAGCGGTATTATTTAATATTATTAATTTAATACTGTTTTGTTTCAATTTGATTTTGGTATAATATCACTCTGGTTTTTTTATTATTATTATTTTTATTCCAGAAAATCATTCCATTCCCAAACAAGACGCAGTTCAGATGGTTTTATTTATAGGAAAGTAAAACCTAAACCTGAAAGTATCGTTCCCTCCCTTCTGTGTTTCCATAAACATGATTTGTCCCAGTAGAAAAAATGGGAGAAGTAACTTGTCATAATATCAGGCATCAAAAGGAATCTGATCATCCCAGACACTGGAAGCCACATTTGCAAACAAAACACCCTAAGTGGAAACAGAAGAATTAAGAATTAACCAATTTCACTGCTTTTACTTTAAAAAAAACCCTTTCATGGTGGAAGGTTCTCGGTGTGTTTTGATGTTCTGTAAATCTAAAGCAAAATAATCAAGGATGGAAGCCCAAGCTCTCATTCTGTGGGACTCCACAGAAGGGAGATTCTGCTCCTGGAGAAGGATTTTTGCTTTTCTTCAAGACAGAACCAAGCTCCTGAACAAACATCTTCTGGTGGGCTCCAACCTGCTCTGAGTGACAGGGACAGCACCTGGGCAATGCTGGAGCTGTGGCAGGGCCTTGGGATGGATTTTAGGGAATGTTCTTCCCCCAGAGGGTGCTGGGCACTGCCCAGGCTCCCCAGGGAATGGTGACATTCCTGAGGCTGCCAGGGATGCCCAGGGTGGATTTGGGGTGCTGGACTCGATCCTGGTGGGTCCCAGGATATTCTGAGAGCCTTGCCCTGGGTTATTCCCAGCCCATGGAATTTGTCACTCCTTCCCTCTTCAGCAGATTTGGGTTGACCCCTGAAATAAAACCCATTGTCATGAAGGACACTCACAGTGGGCAGGACTAACAGTCCCCCACGAAATAAAATCAAATAAAGAAATATAAAAGGGAATTGGGCAGGACATTCTCAGTGGAATCATGGAATCATGGAGGGGTTTGGGTTGGAGGGGACTTTTAGAGATCTTCAGGGCTTTGCTGATGATGATTTGTGTTTGATGGAGATGCCCTTTCCTTCAATCCCTCTGTAATTTTGGGTTGGAGGGGACTTTTAGAGATCCTCTAGTCCAACCCCATGGAGCCTTAACCTGGGAAGATCTGATGGAGCTCGGTGTGAACATCGGGATCCAGCCAGAGGTTGGACTTGATAATCCTGGAGGTCTTTTCCAGCCTTAATTATCCTAAAAATTCTCTAAAAACGAGGGCTGCAGTCAGGGAAGTGACTGCAGGGAAAATGCTGGGAGCATCCAAGCAGCAGGTGAGCACTCCTGGAAGGGGAGGGCTCCACAGGGCTCTGCTCTGCCCAGTCTGGGGACTCCTCTCCCTGTCCCCAGCTGTCCCCAGCTGTGCCACACACCCCAGGGCACCCTGAGGCAGGGACAGGGATCATCCCATTCCATTGTTGCAGGGATCAAGAGCTTGGAGTGTTTCCTCTTCCCATCCTGTTTCCTCATCCTCGTGGCATTTCACAGAATGAATCCCAGCCTGGTTTGGGCTGGGAGCACCTTTAAAAGATCATTTAATTCCACCCCAACCTGGCCCTGGACACTTCCAGGGATGGGGATTCCACAGATCCCTGGGCAAACACTGCCAGGGCCTCACCCCACTCTGACTAAAGGATTTCTTCCTAAAATCAAACCTAACCCTGCCTTCTTCCAGCTTAAAACTTTGTTTTTACCTTAGTTTTCAATTAATTAATTTAATTAAAATTTCTCTTTACCAAAAGAGCAAAGCCTCATTACTTTAGGCCTCTCTTTCATAAATGTGATCCAAAAAGTGAAGAAGTGAAAACCTTTGGGGTTCTGAAGAAACAGGAGGGCAGGAGGGAAAGAAGGAAGGTTCCCTAAGTGTTTGTGTGTGGTAAAAAAATCAGTGTAGCCCCACTCCTGTGGCCACCAAATGGCTCAAACAGCAGAAATTCACCTTAAACCTGCATTTCCAGTCAGGTTTAAATCTGCCAGGGCAGCTGTGAGGCACCTACAGAGCATCTCAGAGTCTCCTCTCACCCCTTCAGCCCCTGCCTGGCTCTCAAGGTATAAAGTCCTTCTGTTAATAAAAATTATCCCGTGATTATAGAGCAGCTTAAAGAGCAGTAACGTTAGAAGCCTTTTGAAAATTCCCATAATACTAAAATAAAATAGAGGGTATTTGGAATTCCCAGAAATGTAATCTGTTCTTGGAAGCAAACTCCTGGTGTATAATCACAAACTCCTCCCACTCTGATTCACCTTCATGTCGTGAGCGGCTTTTAATGGCAGAACAGGGGAATATATTGTGGTTTCACACATCCACAGATTTTATGGTCACTTATTCCTGACTGGAGATAGAGAGACACAGCAGAGGAGGATTCTTGCTCTCTTTCAAGCTCCCAGGACAGAAGGTGGTTCCATGTTGTTGTAATGTAATAACTTGGAGCCACTTTTATATCAAGGAGGAGAAAGATAAAACAAATAATCCCAAGGGCTGGGGATGGGAAATTAGAGGAGAATTCATTTCAGCCCTAATACCTGAGATCTGGGTAAGTGAGCACTGGCTTTCCTTCCTCACCACAATTATTTCTTGAATTACTTCTCAGAGGGCCTGGAGGACGCTGCCTCGTTTCAGAGTGGATAATTAACATGATTAGAGCCAATCAGCCTCGTGCTGAGGTGTGCATGGTTTTATTCTCCTGCTGCCTGCCCAGCTGCAAGGGCTGTTCTTACCCCAGAGTTTGTGCACATTTAACACCTCGCTGTGACAAGTGCCACCTGCTTGGGACCAGCTCCTTCCAGTGAGAAATTCCAGTGAGAAATAGAGAGGATGTGCAAAATCTGTGCTCAGGGACAATGAGTGGGAGGACAAGAAACCTGGATTTTTAAATCCTGAGCCCCACTTGATTCCCACTCCAGCATGAGCTGGGTGATGATGCCTTCACCTGCTTTGGAAAGGAGTTACCACACCTGGACATTGCTCCCTGTGCATTTTCATTTCCATCCTTCCTGCTGCTCATTAGAAGCCATAATTAAACTTGTGGAATTAAGCTCAGTGACCAGTGTTTATTTATTTAATGTTTTTTTATGTGCAAGCTCATTGACTAAACCTTAGCCCTACTCTGTGTCTCATTTTACCCATCCAAATTTGAAAAGATTGGTCTAAATATATTTTTTGAGTCAATTAAGTCTCATCTTTCCATGCCCTCCCTGACATTACTACATTACAGGAATATGCCTTAAAAAAGGCAACAAGAAATATATTTTTGAAGTAAACACTCCCTAATTTGGCTCTGCTTTTGATTGGCATCTCAAATTTTTTTTTTTTTTCCTTTTCTTCTCTTTTTTTTTTTTTCTTTTTTTTTACAACCAGGATATTAGTAGTTCCTTTACAAGCTGCAAAAATAAACAAGAAAATGTGAGGCTTTGTTTAGAAAACTTTTCTTTTTTTTTTTTAATTTTTTTTATTTTCGCTTTGGGTTTCCAAAGGGCCGTCTGGGGTGAATCAAGGCTGGTCCTGGTGCAAAAACTCTTCTCCAAGAGATAGGCAAGCTGCTGGAACAACTGGTTTGTGTTAGCTGGAGGGAGACACTGAATGTGAACCATGTGCTGCTGGCTCTTGTGGTTGGAGCTGAACCACAAACACTCAGGCAAGCTGTCAGCCTCGAGTCACAATTCCACCCAAGCCTGCAGAGAACAGGGGGGCCGTGCCCACCAATCGTGGTTTTAACCCTTCTCTCATTAGTGCCGTGGTTTGGTGCTCACAAAAATGGAGTTTTCTGTTCCTCAGGAAGCACACTGAGGGCTTGGGAAAGAATTAAAGATCATTTTGGTGAAATGAGGGTGAAAATGGAGATGGTGGGGGTGCTGTGAGATAAAGCTTGGAGGGACTCAAGGAACCAAAACCTTTCCAAGAGCCAAGATCCCACCCAGCCCAGCCCTCCTGGCAGGTGCAGAGCAGCTCAAACAGCTTCTCCCAGAGCAGCTAATTCATGAAATAAATTATATTAATTTATGAAATGCTCCATTTTTGCCACTGAGCAGCTGGGAAAGGGCAAGAGCAAGGCTGGGACATTCCTGCAGCCACCTGAGCTGAGGGAACAACCCCTGAGTGAGCTGGGCTCTCTAAGGAGTGAGGGTCTGAGCTCTCTGCTCCCAGGTTTGCAGCTTGGGATGGCTCCAAAGTGAGCTCAGAGGGTGCCACAACCTGAATCCTTCCGTTCCCACTGCTGGGTCAGAACAGCTGGAGCACAGGTACCCCAGCCTGCACATTCCCCACCCTGCAGACAGCCAAGCCAAGAAATCCAAGAGAAACATCTCAGGGAAGATGCCTGTGTGTTTTGGAGGACACGAGGTGAGCTATTTGCAGGTTTTTTCCAGCATGGAGGTGACCTACGTGCAAGGCAAGAACTGCTTGTCCAGGAACTGAGGCTGCTGGAGAAAATACACAGAAAAGGATAAAGCTGCATTTTAATTCCAGGAACCACGCTGGGTAAAAACCCTGCTGCACAGGGCTCAGACACACCTGGGTGCAAGCCCAAAATGGAAATGTGCAAGGGTTGAATATTTTGTGAGGACATGTTCTATAACAGCATTGTTTGGGGGGCTGCAAAATCCCCCCTGGCTGGAAGGCCTGGGTAAATCAATCTCTGCACCTCAGCACTCCTGAAATGCCAGGGGAATGTTTGTGTCCTGACGTGCTGTATCATATTTGGGACTGCTGGAGGACTGAGGGCTGAAGAAGGGAAAAGGAGGTAAAGGTTGGACTTTGGACCTCATTAGTGGTTGATGTGTTAAAATGAATTTCCTCCTTCCTCCTTTCTTCTCTTCCTACACCTGGTTGGGATCTACTCAGGGACCCCACAAAAGTTGTAATGAATCACTTTGTACACAAAACCTTCTCATGCTTTCTTCTTCATTTAGAAGGAAAACATTTTTTTTTTTTAGCTGAAAAAACCCCCAACGTGAATTTTATCCCGTGATAAAATTCAGCAGCTGAGGATTTACTCAGGTATTGAATGGAAGAAATAATGTCAGAGTAAACTGAGAGGTTTAAGTATTAAAGAAGGGCTGGGTGAGGATCTGAGAATGGCTCCTATGTTGTAGGAAACTGAAGGATTAAGGGTGAGGGTGAGCAGATTTGGGTGCATTGGGCAGATAAGAATGTTTGGAAGAAGCTAAAATTGCTGCTTTGCCAACCAAGCTGCTGAGGGGACAAAGCTGCCCTTGTTGAGAGGCTTCTCCCATTCCAGCTTTTCCACTGGGAGACACCATTGATGAGAATCTGAAGGAATTCTGATTTCTTCCTGCCCAGCTCCCACCCAGCACCCCCTGAAAAACCCTGGGGGTCCCTCCCTGTGCACCCACCTCATTTCCAAGGTGAAAATGGCAGGAGTGGCTTGGGGGGGTAAATCCCAGCACCTCTGGTACCAACTCAAGCATTTTCACCAAAAATGAAAAATGTTCTGTGTGTGGCACCAGTGAGAAGGGAGGGAGATGGAGCTGGGTTTGTGTGGGACAATGGGAGAGCATCACTCACCCTCCCCAGCATCTCCCAGCCCTGAGGATCCCTGGGGATGTCCCACTGCTGCATTCTGAGGGATTCTGGGCAGGGTTTCCACCCTTTGGGCTCAGCTCATGTTCTTCCCCACATTTCCAGAGCCTCCCCTTCTAATCTGGGGAGCTCTGGTGGATCCAAACCCAACTTTGTGCAGCCCAGCAGAGTCCTGGGTGAACACAGACTGCCACAGCTCCAAACCAGGGCCACAGCTCCTCCAAATCCAGCCCTTTCCAGCTTTGCATGAAGGTTACATGATCCCCTACTTAATATGCACATGAACTGGGATGCCACAAACTTCCCTGGGGTTTCCCGAGGGCTGAAGTAAAACTTAATTATCCCAATTGGTTAGACAGACTGTTAAAACTTTTGTTTCACATACACTTTTTATTCCCTCTCCTCCATCTTCTCCCATTTGCCAAAACCTCCTGAAGAGAAAATAGAGATTATTTTACTTTTTACCTTAAAGAGCTCCTTGTGTGCGTTGGCCTTATTAAATAACTGCCAGAATATCTAATATTCCATGGACAGCGCTGATGAAAATGAAGCATAACATTGGTCAAACGAGCGAGTTTCATGTAAGTATTGTCCCTAATTTGGTCTCCAGCCAATGAAAATTCTCTTTTCATGCATCTGTTGGCTCTGGATGAGTTCTGCATTTAAAATGGTATTAGAAAAGAAAGGATTTTTCTCTTTTTGTTTTTGGTCACTCTGATTTTGAGCATAATCACAACCTGAGGTTTTGTCACTCTTCCTTCTCTCCTTGGTGCTGGTTTTTCTCCCAGCCATGCTCAGAGGAGCTGGCACAGCTTGGGGACAGCAGAGCTAAGCTCAGCTATTACCCCTGATCCCAACAGCCTCAGGACTTCACCCTCCCAGCAATCCAGGGAAATGCAGTTCTTACATCTCCCCCAAGCCTGGGAAGTGCGTGGAGGAAATGGGAGCTCCAGAGTCTGCAGAGCAGCCATCCAAGAGCCCCGTGTGCATCTGGCTCTGCTCGCTGCTGCACCATTAAGTTCTGCTCTAATGATTTCAGGGGGGAAAGGCCTTTTGCTGGATTTCCAGCCCAGGCTGATTTTCCCTTTTCTGGCAGATCTGCGAGGCCCTTAATGGTGGCTGGAAGGAAACGGCGCTGCCTTTCCACACAGCCCGTTCTGTGCTTGCTCCGCTCATGTGAGGACCACCAGATTCCTCTGGTTTAGCCCAAGAAATTAAACACCAGCCATTAATAAGTTACCTACTGACGGCAGCTCAATCCCTTTCCTGTAGGGCTGCCAGTTGTTAGGCAGGAGGTTCCATTGCCTGACTCAGACAGGGATTTCTTCCTGCACGGTAAAACATCGCCTACCTGAGGCACCGGGCTCTTGTTCGGCGCCTCGGTCCAGAAACAGCAAACAGAATCTAGCTGTGGCAAGCAGGGGGAAAACTGGAATGCCAAGGGCAGGATGGGAATCCAAACCACGATCTGCTGGAAATAAGGCTGGTTCCTGGAGAAGCCAAGAATTTCCAGCCTGTTTGTTTGAAAAGATTTCACTTGTCTGCGTGCACGGAGAGCTCTGAGCAGCCTCCCTGCAAACCACGTTCAGCCTGGTGTGAATGTGAAGTTCACATTTTAAACTTCACCATTTAAACTTCACGTTTTAAACTTCACAATTTAAACTTCATGTTTTAAACTTCACGTTTTAAATTTCATGTTTTAAATGTCACATGTCAAACTTCACATGTTAAACTTCACGTTTTTAACTTCACATTTTAAACTTCATGTTTTAAACTTCATGTTTTGAACTTCACATTTTAAACCTCATGTTTCAAACTTCATGTTTTAAACTTCACATATCAAACTCTGTATGTCAAACTTCATGTTTTGAACTTCACAATTTAAACCTCATGTTTCAAACTTCATGTTTTAAACTTCACATATCAAACTCTGTATGTCAAACTTCATGTTTTGAACTTCACAAATCAAACTTTGCATGCTAAACTTCATGTTTTTAACTTCACAAATCAAACTTTGCATGCTAAACTTCATGTTTTTAACTTCACATTTTAAACTTCACATTTTAAATTTCACATTTTAAACTTCACGATTTAAATGTCACATGTCAAACTCTGCATGTTAAACTTCATATTTTAAACCTCGTGTTTTAGACTTCACATGTTAAACTTCACAAGTTAAACTCCACACGTTAAACTTCATTTATTAAACTTCCCATGTCAAACTTCACACATTAAAATTCATGCTAAACTTCACATATTAATGTTTTATATGTTAAACTTCACAAGTTAAACTCCACACGTTAAACTTCATTTATTAAACTTCCCATGTCAAACTTCACACATTAAAATTCATGCTAAACTTCACATATTAATGTTTTATATGTTAAACTTCACAAGTTAAACTCCACATATTAAACTTCATGTATTAAACTTCGTGTGTTAAACTTTGCACATTAAAATTCACATGTTAAACTTCACATTACCCATTATATGTTAAACTTCACAAGTTAATCTTCATGTATTAAACCTCATGTGTTAAAACTTCACATATTAAAATTCTCATGTTAAGCTTCACATGTTACACTTTGTGTTAAACTTCACAAGTTAAACTCCATGTTAAACTTCATATATTATATTAAACTTCACACATTAAAATTCACATGTTAAGCTTCACATGTTACACTTTATGTTAAACTTCACAAGTTAAACTCCACACATTAAACTTCATGTATTAAACTTTGTGTGTTAAACTTTGCACATTAAAATTCACATGTAAAGCTTCAGTGTTACACTTTACATATTAAACTTCACGTGTTAAACTTCCCACATCAAACTTCAGATGTTGAAATTAAACTTTACGTGTTAAACTTCACATGTTAAATTTCACATTAAACTCTACATGTTACATTTCACGTGTTAAAGTTTGTGTGTTAAACTTCTCATTTGACTTCACACATTAAACTTCACATTAAAGTTCCCATGGATCAGGAGTTAAAGCAGATTCCCCATGTCCAGTGCTGTTGAACATAAACCTGGATTGCTTTCAGCCCTCCAGAAGCAATTCCTGCTGGGTAGGTTTGGAATTCTCTTCAAGGAGCCTGGAGAAGCTGGGATGATGATGATGATAAAGAGAAGACATCTCCAAACATTTTTCAACAGCTCTCTGCCTTCAAAAATGTTTTAATTTAAATTGTCTTTGCCTCAGTCTGCAGCCAGAACCTTTGTGTGTCAGACAAGGGAACCATCCCTCCTTTTTTCCATTTCTTTCCCTCTTCAGTTCCTAAATGACTCCCCCCAGCTGACACAGTTTACATCACTCTGCAGCAAAGAGGGGATTTAAACCAGGTCTAGTTCTGCAGAGCAGGCTGGAATGAATTACCCATTCAGAGGAAAATGACCCATTAAAAGAAAATTGGACACACAAGTGGGAATAATCCATCTGCATGGATTTGTCAGCATTGCAGATGAATTCATTGGAATACTGAGTGGAGATGGAGAATCACACTCAAATTAACAAACCAGAGTGAGGGTGGGGGTTCCATAAAGTCAGGATTGAGGATTTGAATCGAACATTTGGGGCTGGAATAACCCAGAATACCCTTTCAGATACACAGCTCAAATTTAGTAATTTTTAAAAAGTTTTAATTAGTCAAAACAGTAGCAATGATAACAATATATATTTAATAATTCATAGAAAGACTGAAAAACTTATTCCTGAAAAATAAATGCTGCAACATTTCTATTTCTATTTCTATTTCTATTTCTATTTCTATTTCTATTTCTATTTCTATTTCTATTTCTATTTCTTTAACTCTATTTCTAGAGTTAAAGATAATGTTTTAGGCTAAAACAAATGAACAAAGATGGCAAAGTGGGGTTTAATAACTTTTGATCCTGCATGAAATTTATGCATTAAAAATTTACTTAGAGAACCAAAGTGCTTCAGAAAGATTGGAAATAGGAGCGTGGCACATTTTACTGCTTTCCCCTGGAAATAAGTGAGGGTTTGTTTCATTTAGAAATCTTGTATTTTGCTAGCCCTGCTTGCTGAAAGGAAAGTCGGCTGTAGGACTGGTACAGAACCAAAAATTCACCAAAATCTGGGGAGGGAGAGAAAAAGATTCAGAGCCAGGCCCATAAAAATGTCACTTTTCTTGTCAAATGAAATTCCAGCTCCTCCCTTGCTGTGCTGAAAGTGCTCAGCAGTTCTTACGAGGAGATAGTGATGGGTGACACCAAAATTCAAGGTATTGACTCCTCTGAGCCTTCGGGGGCAAAAAGAAATCAGAACCCACTGAATTTTAACCTCCCTTTCCTCTCAGGTTTCCATCAAAGCAGGCAGCACAAGCACAATATAAAACTCTCTTTCCAGCTCTACTTAAAATGAATTATTTTCTTTCTTTGCACAGCCTCCTGTCTCTTGGCTAAGGGTGTATTTTGATTGTAAATTATTTTGGATTGACATCCTCTCTATATCCACACATCCAAATACAAATCTCTCTCTCTACACTTCTGTTTCTCAGTGCACTGCCAGCAGTCCTTCAGCTTGGATTAAGCTGGAAAATACAACTTTATACCAAAAATTCATAGAAATCATTTTCAAACTGAACCAAAGCCTTCTCCAGGTTCATCAGGGAGATGATAATAATAGAAAATAACAAAAAAAGAGCAAACAAAAATTTGGAGATCAGCTTCCCCTGCGATGTGCTGCTGCCCAGGGAAGTGGGAGATCCTGGAAGTGTCCCTGCCATGGCAGGGGGGGATGACAGGGATTTAATGTCCCTTCCAACCCAAACCATCCTGGGATTCTGTGATCTCAGAATTTACAATGGAGGCACCTCTGGAGAATTCACCCCCTTCATCTGGGTGAGACACCATGATCCAACCCAAGAACAAGTCTAGGTGGCTTTTAGGAATCAAAACTGAAACTGAGTGTGCAGTGCAAAAAAAAAAAAAAAAAGAAATTTATATACTCTACCTAGAGATTATTTTTTCCCCTATGGAACTGTTTAAGTTTACTTTCTTTTTTTTTTTTTTGTTTAACTGCAGCTCTGGGAAGCATTTTAGTCCATTTTTTTTGTCCACCTGCTAGCTCCATTTCATTTGTTTAAACACATTTTTATAACTGCAGTTTATATATTTTTCCAAGAAAATAAAAATGCTAAAAATATACCGTGGTGTTTGGGGAGAGCTGGAGGCAGAGGGGGGGGACTGGAAGGAACAGGAGGGCCCCACGTTGGCACAGGTTCCACTTCATGCCAAGGGCAGCACATCCATCATCCCCCCTGGCTGGGGGGCTCCTCATTCCCACTCACACACACATTTCCCCTCGGCTCAGGAGCAGGGTGGGACGTGGGCCACAATGGCCCCATTGGCCATGGGTGCTGCTTTATGGCTGATTCCAGCCCCTGCCCTGCTGAGGTGTTGCTGCTGGGGCCTTGAAGCAATTTTCTGCTCCAGTGCTTGGAGATGCAGGAGCCCCTCTGGTGCAGTCGTGGCTTTGGAGCAGAGCCAGCACGGGGGGATTGCCGGGATCCAACGGGGCAGGGGCACCCCATGGAAAAGTCTGGAAGGGGGAGAGCTCCAGTTATTCCTTAATGAAGGATCTGGCCTCGTTTTGTCCTTTAAATGGTTTTATTTTCAGTAGAATTACTGCTGGGGTGTTGAAGCAGTGGTTATTGTGCAGCTACACTGCAGCATTTTTTATATCTATATATTTGTATATACATATATATGTATATATATTTTTTAATATGTGTATATAATGTGTATATATGTATGTATACATGTATGTGTATATATTATATATATGTATATATGTATATA
>VXBI01002477.1:38537-52633 GCA_013397375.1 Toxostoma redivivum
TTTATATATGTATGTGTGTGTGTACATATATGCATGTATGTATATATATATGTATGTATATAATGTTTATATATGTGTGTACATATATATATGTGTGTGTGTATATAATATATATAATGCAGTTGTTATTCCTGACATGCAAATGGGAGAAGAAGGAAAACAAAACAATAAAAAGAAAATTAAAAAAGATGCTTTAGGTCTGACCCTTCTCTCCTCTTGAGAGTTTGGAAAGTTATTTTTCACAAGTGCTGGCCCCTCCTAGCCGTGTTTATCCCAAATGTATCTGGTTGTAGGAATGCAGATGAGCAAAGCAGCTCTGGACCCTTTATCAGGCCCTCTGTTGTCACAGGGAGCACGTCACCTTTCAGAAATTCATTTCAGCAACGTAGAACTTCTCACAGGATCCCTGAATGGCTGGAGCTGGGAGGGACCTTAAATCCCAGCTCATCCCAGCCCTGCCATGGCAGGGACACTTCCACCATCCCAGGGTGCTCCAGCCTGGCCTGGGACATTCCAGAGATGCAGGGACAGCCACAGCTGCTCTGGGAATCTGTGCAGGGCCTCAACACCCTCACAGGGAAGAAATTCTTTGTAACATCTCATCCAATCCTGCTGCTTTGTTTCCAGCTTTATTATCCCCATTTTACACACTGAGCATCATCACTGGAGTGATCTAAAGGTTTGGAATGAGCTTTGTCAGACTCGGGACAGAAGGAGAGAGCAGCCCCCAAGCTCTGTGCTGTCTGAGCAGGACCCACACTGGACTGGCCATAAATAAGGAACCTGTTCCTGCTCTGGAAAAGGGAACCACTGCAGTTATTGAAGATTCACGGGCCATTGTGGCCCTCCTTATCTGTCAATATGAAAAAGCTTCCTGAGCACTGCCTGTGTGACTTAAACAATGACATCAGCTCAGCACAGAACATGTTCCCTGGCACCAGGAGCTCTTTTCCCTTCTCAGGGAGTTGCTGTTCTTCGCCTCAAGCTCCTGACTGCAGCAGCCAGGCTGACTCAGAGCTGCCAAGCGACACATTAGCAAAATGCAGAGAGAGAGAGAGAGAGAGAGAGGAGTCTCCAGGCCCAGCTAACACTGATTTAGCTTGGCATTAGGTGCTCCCTCCCCCAGTAAAAGAAATACGAGAAAGAAAAAGAAATGCAAGAAATAAAAGAGACAGCTTTGATTTCTTTTCAGTTCTCTCCTTCCAGAACACACTGGTTCTGTGCCTCCTCTTGGTGTGGATGGTGGGAGGGCTCTCACCTGAGCCACACCTGAGTCTTCTCCTCCTGCTGCTGTGCAGGTACAAGAAGAACCAAAGGAGCCCAACCCAAGGCAGAGCATGTTCTCCTTACAGAGGAAAAAAGAATTGCCTCAAGACAAGGAGACTCCCTTACGGCCAAGGCGACTGACAAATTCTTGTGGTTTTCTCCAAAAGTCAACCCAAAAGGCAGCTGCCAGCCAAGCTGAGTCCTGGCAAGCCTGGCCTGCCTGGAAATGAGAGCAATCGTATCCTAATGGCTATTTGGATAATTGTCCCTGCGAGTGATCTGCCAACCAACGTTGGAAACAAGTCCTTATTACAAATATAGCATGAAGGCTAATCTGGAATACATTAAAATGTTATTTCTGTAGCTGCCTTTTCCCAAACTTTAAATAATGGCTAAACCATTTATCAGCTCTGGAGGAGAAAGGTTGTGTGTACTGTGCTTTTCGAGCTGAGGTGAAGAAAAAAAAGAAAGTCTTCAATAAAAATATTCTCCACTAAAACTCTGTAATTTCTGGTCCCTTGTACATTGCTAAAAATTATTACCAACCCATTTCAGATTTGCTGAGAGAGGAATGGTCTGAGTGTAATGTAACAACCAAACTGACTTTGAGGCACCTGCTGCAGACCTCTGGTACTACCAGGAGCTGCAAGTCACAGCAGCCAGAGCCACTCAAGTGTTGTAAAGTGTGTGCAAATAACACACAATAAATTAACTGTGTGTAAATAATGAAAAATAAATTACTGTGTGGAAATAACTCCCAATAAATAAAATGTGTGTAAATAATACGCAATAAACTGGGTGTAAATAGCTCACAATAAATAAACTGTGTGTAAGTAATGCACAATAAATAAACTGTGTGTAAATAATACACAATAAACTGAGTGTAAATAACTCCCAACTGTCAGTAAGACACAGGTGGAGTAGAAGGAATCCTTTTCTGGGAGGGTGAGGAGGCCTTGGAAGAGAAATCCCAGAGAAGCTGTGGCTGCCCCTGGATCCCTGGAATGTCCCAGGCCAGGCTGGACAGGGCTGGGAGCACTCTGGGACAGTGGGATGTCCCTGCCATGCCAGGGGTGGCACTGGGTGAGCTTTAAGGTCCCTTCAACCCACACCATTCCATGATTCTACAAATGTGATCATCCCCAGCACCAAAGTTTGGATAAAATATCAAAATGTGGTTTTTATAATTCAATCTTGAGCACCAGAGCACCTCCAGCACCATCCCAGCTGTGACTTTATTCCACTGCAGGGTCCTCCTGCTCCTCAAGAAGAGTGTTCCCTGTCTGATGGATGTGCTGGGACTGCTGGATTTCAGTCCCTTCATTCCTCTGCCTTCTTTTTTCCCTTCTTGCTGTATCTATTAAAGTGATTTACTACTTTTTCATTGTTCTGCCTGGAGCTTGGCCAACTCTTGACATCAAAATCCCCCAAAAAACTTCTCCTCGACAAAACATGAGGGTGATCAGAATGAAACAGGACCTGTGGAAAAGATTTGAATTGTGGGAAAGGAAATCACCCCATCTCCATGGAAACGCATTCACGTTTTCCAGTTGCTCCTGAATAAATGAAGTTTGTGTTCTCTAATTCCTGCACTTCAATTTCAAGCACACCTAGCCTGAAAGTACCTGGGAATGCTGGTAAAGGCATCAAGGTTTCTCTGAGCAGCTCTGCACTTTCACAGCAAGGCTTTTTCTTTCCCTATTTTCATTTTTTTTCTCAGGAAATCACCATCCAAGTCCTTCAGAAAATGTCTGTGAAAGGCACACACGACCCACAAGGTGCTTATAAGAATTAGCTGTAGTGCCTAAGGTTTTACTCCAAAATTGCAATTCCTCCTAAATCCTTAAGAACCACTGGAGCAGTCGGTGCTCCCTAACGAGCCCCACGTGTGGGGAAATATTAAAAAAAATCCTTCAAGCTTTCAAATTTGAATTTACACAATGTGAGCATCCAGTCAAGGGTTTGGGGCTGCCCCTGATCCCTGGAAGTGTCCAAGGCCAGGCTGGAAGGGGTTTGGAGCACCCTGGGGTGGGGGAAGGTGTGGGTAGAACAGGATGGATTTAAGGTGTCTCCCAACCCAAGCATTCCATGATTTTGTGGTTCCATTTCTGCCCCTGGATTTCCCACTGTGTGCTGCTGGATAAAATCCTGCTTGGCATCAAAGGGAGGATAGGATTATTGCCATGGAAAGGAAAATCATCAAATCTCAGCCTGTCTGTGGTGGAGCTTGGTTATTCCATGGTGTCACCTCAGAACCAGGAGCAATCCTCACCGAAAATTCTCATTACAGCATTCTGTATTAATTAAACTCTCAGGGCTTTTAGGACACAGGGCTGCTTTATTGTAATGTTTGGTTCCTGTAGCTGAAGTGAGAGATTTCATTGTCGCGTTTTCAGCCCCCCTTTGCACTGCTCCTCCACATTCCCCACTCCTCAGTGAGCACCTCTCCCCCAAAGCTCTCCAAAGCCTTCCCAAGGCTCATCTGCCAGAGGGAAAGAAAATCTGAGCTGCAGAACCTTTGAGGGGAGGCAGCACTTTATCATTTCCTCCCAGAGGTGAGCTGGTACCTGCAAATCCACTGGCACACAGGGAAATTCCTGCCAGGGCCTGGGCACAGAAAGGCTGGGATCACATTCCACTGAGATTTTTTGGTGGCATTTAATTGGGATAAAGACCAGATCCTCTGAATTGATTTTCACTTGACATCTACCCAGATCTGAGAACATTTTTCCTTAGGAGTCACTTGTACCACCAGCAATCCCCCACCCTCAATCTTCTTTTTGTTCATGGCAAGCTTTTAGTGCAAGATTAGGAGCTTCCTTTTATTCTGTGTCCTTAGCTAGGAGCCATCCTCAAATTTATGAAATTAAATAACACAGGGGTTAAATTCTGACAAAATAATGGTTCTGTTCTGCCTCTGAATTCTTCGCTGAGCTTCAATAAAGAACTTTTGGCCTCATATCCTGGTATAAATTTAAAAGTTTGGGTAAAGGAATGGGCCACTTTCCTGATGAGGGAAATCCAGAGCAGGGATCCCTCGGATTTCCAAACAATGGATAATGACATAAAATACAAATCCTCCTTGATCCTGGTTAAAACTCCTCCTGGAGGGCACATTCTGGGCTGTGGACAGGACTTTTCCAAATCAGACAGGAAGATTTCCAGGGCTGCTTGGCCTCCCTGTGGCTTAGAGGACACTGAGGATGCTCAGCAGGGCCAGGGCGTTATTGGGGTCCCCTGAACTTTGGAGCCCCAATTCCATCCCCACTGACATTTCTTGCTGAAATCAAATCAATTCAGTTTGCTTTGCTACAGATGGGGCAGCTCCACTTCCACTTTTCCAAGGTTTTTTTGGCTTTTCCAGCGGGTTCAACAGAGCTGGATTGTGCCTGGCTGCAGGAGGCAGCAGGTTTGGGGTTTGGTCCTCACTCCCTGCTCCTCAGGCTGGGGAAGGCCTGATGGCTGCAGGGATCAATAACCCCTGTGTTTCCAGGCCCTGCTTATTAAAGGTGGTGCATGGAAAAAAAAAAAAAATAAGAACCATTCCCTATTTATATCTGGAAGTTAATGAAGTGAAATTATCACAGGCGACAGGCGCTGGTGCTGTAATTCAGAGACACGGCTTGGCTTGGAGGGATCTGCAGGCTGTTTTTATTCCAAATAATAAAAAAAAAGAGTGAAACCTAATCCTCTAATCAGTTCCAATTTACATATTCACGGCTCTTATTTCCAGCCTGCTCGGAGGAAAAAAAAAAAAGATAAGTGTTGGAGTCACGAAGCGATTATTTGATTAAGTAATTATTAATCCCAGGGTGCTCTGATTAATTCCCAGCAAGTTAAACAAACGGATTGGAGCTGGGCTGGTCACCTTCTCACCATTGTCACACACAGGGGGAAAAATCCTGCAGAGATATTTTTACCTGCTCCACACTGAGGAGTTTTGTTCACTGAAGGGCTCCCCTGGGCTCCCCAGGGGTTAATACCCCGCTAAATGAAGTGTTACCTGTTGGAGTTTTATCTGTGCCTGACTGCAAGACCAAATGCTGATCTGTGTTTTCAAGCTGGAAACCCCAGGCTGGATCTTTGAGCAACTAGTTTTTAAAATGTGTAAATAAATTTAAAATGAAAATTAAAAAAATAAAAATAAACAACAACAACAACAAAAAAAACCCTTTGAATGTGTGTTTTTAAGAAGTTTTTATTGACTGTGCTGGATCTGTCATGGAGATAATGTCATAGCTGAGAGTCCTTCAGAGCAGGGTCCAAGAGAGCTGAGATAAATGCTTCAAAATATCATTTATCTTCAGAAAAAGCAAAAACACTGAGAAAAAACAAACCTGGAACTGATGTTTTCCAGTTTTATTGGCGTTTTTTATCCTAACAGGCTGAAACCTCTTGTAGTTGGTTGCACAAGCAAACACACAAAACCCTCAAGTGCTGTTCACTTCACTTAAAAACTGCCCTAAATCCAGCCTGTCCCAGTGTCTCCATTCCTTCCCTTATCCCTCATCCAGAAAAAGCCCAGGAAAAGAGGAAGATGATGTGTGAGCCCACAATAAAATAAATTGGAAGCATATAGCATGAAGGGAAAAGGTGAGAAGCACACACCAAAACCTCCCTGAGAACATCTTTTTGCCATGAGTGGAGTTAATTCATGGCACAGGGATAGGGTGGGCTGAAAAGCAGAGTGAATTAAATGTCTTGGATGTTCTAAAACTGCTGATAAAAGCAGGGACCTTCAGCTGGTGGCAGTGACAGATCAGTCAGTTCTGAAAGGGTATTTTTAATTACTTCTCCATTATTTTACTGCTTAAACATATCTGCTCCTTGGATGCCAGGTCCAGATCCACCCCATTAACCACAAGGGATGAATATTGGGGTCAGGACTGCAGAGGGAGCCTGGCTTCAGGAGGATTTGGAAATACAATATTCTTAACAAACAGTTCTTCCTGCTGCCTTTCCATCAGCAATAATTCCTACTGCCAATCTCAAATCTCCTGATTAAAATGAGGTTTTAAATTCCTTTACAATTTTTGAATTTGAAAAATTATCTCTGCTGAAGATGGGTTTGATTCCTTTGGTTTGAGCTTTGTTATCTTTTGGGAATTTAAGAGCTCCCAGCTCAGTTTGAATATTCATCACCCAACCTTGCAATGGGATGAAATCCTTGGGCAATCCTCATGGATAAAAATTCCTTAGAGGCTTCAAAAATACTGAGCAAAGCCCATTTCCTTCTGCACTCTGTGGAGGGGTGGGAAGATGTCAGAGTGCCCATGGAGGCAGCAGCAGAGGACGAGACAGAGCCAAGCAAAGGAGCTCCAGGAGCAGAGTGGGGATGGGAAATGACACTGCCATGAGCAGTGGCCACCAGCCAGCTCTCCCCTGCTTTCATGAGCTTGGGAACAGCTCAGCTCTTGAGGCAAGAAAATATTCTGAGGTTTGGGTTGAGGAAGATGAAAGCTTTTGTTGTGAGTGAAATGGAAAGTTTTGCTTCTCCTCTGTTCCAGTGACGTTATTGGGATAAAGACAAGACCCTCTGAATTGATTTTCACTCAACATCTACCCAGATCTGAGAACATTTCTCCTTAGGAGTTGCTTGTACCACCCCCAAACTTCTTTTTATTCATGGCAGAAATTTTAGTCACGTCATCTGTGTGGTGTTTCAGCATCTTCTAGCACAGCATTAACCAAAGGCCACCAAAAGCTGCTCCCAGAGCCAGATTTATTCATCACCAACCAGCCTGAAGTGCCTGAGCCTTGACAATAAACACACACAACCAACCTTCCCTCTGGAAGATGCTGGTGTTGGTTTCTCTTTCTCCCTGCAAATCTTTGGAGCAGCTCTGTGTGGGACTGAGCTGAGATTTCACCTGCACACTCCTGAAGGGAATCCTCGGATTCAGGAAGGTTTGGGGCAGACTGGAACACGCTCCAGAATCTGCCTGCAGCACCCCAGAGGATGTGTGAGCAGGGCTGTAAGAATTCAACCAACAACCTCAACCTTCAAACCTTTCCAAGTCTAAAAGAAACCACCAGAGATCTCCAGGAAGAAAATCAGTGCTGGAAATGTGGTTTGATGGGTTTGCTCTGAGACCACTCTTCCTGCTCCTCTGAGTCGCTGTCACACCCAGGAGGCACCAAGGAACCCAGGGAAGAAACCTCTGGGCTGATATTTCATCTTGGAAATGAAAGGCAAAGCGTAGGGCAGTTCAAAGCTTTTCCAGGAGATCTGGGATGCTGGCTGCCTGCTCCAAGCTGAGCCTGGCCCAGCTCCAGGGCTGTGTCATCCCAGCCACACATGTCCCACGCTGGCTGGGACCACCCAGCATCTCCTGTAGCTCTCCAAATGCAAAACTTCCTTTCTTTAGCATTTGGAACGATAGTTTTCAATTATTAGCCAGTAATGGCTGCCTTGATTTACTCAGCACAAGCCTCTCTGTGTTTGATAAGCAAAGGTGGCCAAATAACACAGATATTGGCTGGTAAATATTTTCCCAAAGAGGAACACGGAGCACCGTGTGTTTTGTTAACCACTGGGTCAGATAATTGAGTGTTCAACAACATTTGAAAGCCCTGTGAGTTTTTAAGTAAACTCCAGAGCTGAGATAAGCCTTGGAAAATGCAGGTAGAACAAGCAGTACTCACTGGAGGGATAAAAGGATTGAAAATTTCACTGAAGCTGGGATGTGATAGCCTGAAGTCTCGTGGAATAACACTGAGCCAGAGAGGGATGAGAGAAAGCCAAGGAGCTGGGCACAGGTACTGCCCCATCCCAGCATGTACCACCTCGGGCTGAGATCATGGGAGGAACCAGATGAGCAAAGATCTATATTTGCCTGGTGCCCCAGGATGAGCAGAGCTGGGAGGGTCCTCTCAGCCCAGTCCCAAAGTAACGTGTGTGCTGCTTTAACCTTTCTGAATTTCAAACCACCTCCTACCTAATGGACCAAAAAAGAACAAGTAATAATCTGAGAGGGCGGGAGAGAAAATCTGTCAGCCTGACTCAGACTATTGGAGCATCCAGGCCAGTATCCTGTCTCCGAAACGCCGTCAGTATCTGACACTTCAGGCTTAGCTGGGATAATAAAACATTTTCCTCAACCTTATGTAACATCTCGGCCTGGCAAAGAGAAGATTTAAACACTGATTGCTTTCCACTCCCCTCTGTCCCATGAATGTGAATCTGACTCTTGTCCAAAATGAACAACTCTGATGAGCTGGAATTGGTTTCTGGGCAGGATGGGAAAAGCTCCTCTCTCGTTACTCATTCCTGGAGAGATCCACTAAACCTTTGCCTCCTAAAAGGGGCACTTGAAGGAGGAGACACAAAACTCCCTCTGCAGAATTCTGGGTGCCCACGGCCACCTTTCCACGGGAGCTGCAAGCACACGTCACAAGACTTCATGTCTACTCACTTTATTTTTCCCCATCATGTCTACTTCCTTTATTTTTGTATTTGTTTAAGCTCTCCATTAGTTTATTAGCTTGACAGCAGCCCAGTTAATTAGCCCGTCCTCCCTCCCCCACCCAAGCCCGCGAGGCTCCCCAAATGCACACAAAATTTAGTGCTGCTGCTGCTGCTGCTGGGGCACTTCTCAAAACAAATAAAAGATTTGCAAAGCCAGCCACCAAGCATCCAACATAATTAAAGTGCATTTGTTACTTTTTGGGCCCTTGCACACAATCAGGGCCTTGTGCAGAAGGAGCACTCCCCAAATCAGGCTGTTTTTCTTTCAGAGGGAAGAGTGCCAGGAGTCTCCCCAGCCCAGGTAACATAAGATCCCAAGGAGCAGCAAATGGACAGTGGCAGCCAGAGTGAATGGACTGTGGGGAGATCTATATGAAGGAGAGTATCTATAGATATATGCAAACATGCACAGACAGGGCGCTATAGTTCTTCAGGGGGGAAAAAAAATTAAAATTAAAAAAAAAAAAAAGCAGTGGAAAGGCTCCCAGAAACGAGTGCTCCGTGCACAGGTATGTAAATGACTCTGGAGTCTCGCTGTCCACCACCTCAATCAATTACAAGGTTATTCAAGATAAAACAAACACCATTTCAATTAACTGCATATACAGCAGTGGTTAGAGGCACACGCAGGGAAGAGGAAGTGGGAGGAATTTTTGGAAAATGGAACTTTTTTTCCTGCTGCTTCTGGAGATATGCACAAATAGAGGTTGCCTTGAGGTGCTGCGAGTAGAGCTGTGAATGGTCTTAAAAACTCCCAACCTAAAGCTGTCATGGTCTGAACTAAAAGCAAAATGAGGGGACAGAAAGACAGAAATAAAACAAAAAAAAAAAAGAGTGAATGAACATTTAAACATCTATTTAGTTTGTGCTGGCTCAGAACGAGCATTTGCAGGAGTCAGTGGGAGCAGGAACTGGAAGAGATGCTCAGGAGCACTGGTTTTGTTGCCCCTCAGCAGTTTTGGGAGCAGCTCTGTGTGAGTGCAGCTCCCTGATCCCCATTCCCAGCAGGAATCCCAGCCTGGGAATGCTGAGAACACAGCTGGGTGACAGAATCTGACAACAACCCACGAATTCAGTAGTGCCTTGAGAAGCCAGGGCAGGAATGAGGACAGGGGCTGGGCAAACATCACCAGGGATGGTTTTCCACCTGTGCCACAGATTTTTGCCCAACGCTGAGCAAACCATTCTACCTCCTTCCTTCATTTTTCACACTTCTGTGCCAAAGTTCCTGCTCAAGAGGCCTTGCCCACTGCTCACCTGAAATAAATACAATATTGAACAGGAGTTTCAGAGATTTTTCTATTTCTTTGGCTAATGCAGTAAAACTAAAGATCAACGGGCTTTTTGAAAAACAAAAATCATTATTAATCAAACATTTTTGAATGAAATACACCCAGACCAGGAGATAGGACCAAAATTTATGGTCACACCACCCATAAATCACCATCCAGTCTCCTGCAGCTACACTCGTGGTCATAAGCAATAAATTTAGTGCAGTTGCCCAGTTTTCCTCAGTGACTTCAGCCACAAAAGCTGCCTGTGAGCCTGCTCCTGAGGACAACAAGCAAAGGCAGGTGTGTTTGAAACACCCTCACGTTAGTTTTGGTGACCCCCATTTGCAGGGGATTGGGATCTGTCACACTTCCCTGTGTCCTTTCACATCTCTGATTTGTATTTGTGACAGAAACACTGACTTTGTCATTTATTGTGGTGCTGCCTAATGGGCAGGAACTTCTTGGGGACAAACTCCACACTTAATCCATGTCACCCTTCTCTTTGCTGGCTACAAGAACTAAATAAAATCTTCAAATTGGGGAGGAATCAAACCCAGCACTTATTCTACAATCATTCCAACCTCAAACCTCTGACATTTAAAGAGAAAGATGAGGTCCAAATAGCCTTGCCTCAATGCCCAATTAAATGCAGAAAAATCAACTCTTCCTGAGCCTTATTCTCATTACTAAAATGTTTTTTTCCTCTTCTCTGCTCTCTCACTGCCAAGGGCCACCCTAAACACGCAGAGATCCCTGCTGAGCTCAGACACAGCGCTGGGGTTTTTGTGTATTTCCCAGGACTATTAACAGAGTAATATAATGAGAAATGAACTGAGGTTAAAGAATTCAGTACCTCGTGTATTTTCACTAAAAACACTGGCTGCATCAGGGGACCTGCCAAGAGGAGAGTTTAATATCGTAGGAAAAGGAAGAATTTTCATAATGACACTTGGCAGGGGCTGCATCCCCCCCATGAAGGGAGCTCCTGGGGCTTTCTCTCCTCCTCTCTCCAATTCTCTCAGCCCAATGGCAGCACAAGGGATTTTCATTTTTAAGGGGATTGGGAACCACTGGAACCAAGCTTTGGGTGACTCTCCATGGGGTGAGGGACTCACACTGCCTGCATTTTACCTCAGTTCAGGAGGTATTTTGGGAAAGAAGCTTCCAGGCCACGCAGTTTTACAGTCAAAAGGTAAAAAGTGGACCCAGAATGCTCACAATTTCCTAAATTGCCTAAAAATTTTGTTCCATGTGAATCTTTCTCCTCGTTTGCCAGATTTAGACAGTGGGCCAAAACAACTAATTCCTTTGCAAATCAGTTTGAGACTTTTAAAAATGAAAATGATGCAGGAACAATCACCTGAGCCACTAAAACCCTTGCAGCTCCAAAGAAACCAGCTGTGAGGACAAAGCAAATCCCACATTTTGCTTTCTATCCTTTTATATCTGGTGACTCTTCCTGAATTTCCTAATTCCCATTGTATTCACACCAGCACTCCAATAGCAGTCGGTGTTTTATATTCTCTCACAGTGCTGTTTGCTCCCTTTTTTCTCACTCCCATCTGTTTGGAAATGTCATGCCATTAAAAAAAAAAAAAAGAGCAAATAAACCAGAAATGAATGCCTGAACAGGGATAATAATGTTCTCTACAACAGAGATCAAACATTCCTGATAAATTCAGTTTTACTGTGCAGCTGACACTGGTTCTCAGCACAAAGCTCAAGCTCCAGCAGAAACTGGCCCCACTCCCCAACAATGGACTGGTTTCAAACAGTTTTATCATTTTTACTAAAAGTTTGGAGTCAAAACTTTGTCTGACTCGAATCAAACCTCAACCTGACAGGCTGGCCCAGCACAGCTGTAGGTGGAACAAATACAATAAAACTCTCATCTGAGAAAGGCCAAGCACAGGGAAAACAATTCCTTGTGGAGAGATGGAAGAGCAGTGCTGGAATTCTGCTCCTTCCAGGTGAGGCGTAGGGAGTGTGATAATTGATAACAGATTTGTGTTAATTATAAAAGCGCTGGGGTTTGTATAAATCAGAATACTACAGTCTGAAGTGAAGCGTGGGCACTAGATAAAGGAAAGTATATGATTAAATCATTCTGTTTTAAATCACCTTTTATGAATATTATGTTTTGCAAATAAGTTGTATCTACTACCAGCTAGCAAAATCAGACTTCCCAATAATCAATCCTTCCTGCCTTTGTCTGATCAATGCTGCCTGCCTCAAGGTCCAGAATTCCAGATTTCCTGGTGGCTCTCTACAAGGACCTGATGGTTATCTGAGACTGACTATCCCCAGAGACTTTGTGAATTTGAATACAGATGTTTATTCAAGCATCACTGCTTACCTGGCAAAATTATGACAGAAAAAAACCCAGAAATTATTGATTAGAAGGAGAACCCATGGTATAAGAAGAGGCTGCACACCAAGGCTGGATGGAGCATGGAGTGGGCAGTGACCCAGCACTGCTGAATCCCTCTATATCAAATAAAGCAATCTAAATTTTGCTGAATATCCAAACTTTCGTTTCTCATTTATAACAGCAGGAAAACAACCCCACAGAGATTTGGGGGGCTCCATATCCCCCCTGGGAGAGTCACTCCAACCCCGCAGCAATAAACCCGAGCACAGGGAGCTCATTTTCCCGGAGACTGGGGTATAAAGTGAGCACAAAAACACCCTGCAATGAGGATTACAGAATGTAACTCTGGAGGTGACGGCAGGGCCCTCATTTGCAAGTGATAAATGTCACTGCTCTTCCATCTGCAGCCTTTTAAACCCATTTTGGGGGATGTAATGAGGCTGCACAGCCTTGGAGGGACGGCCAGGGGACAGCGGAGCCATTGGAGTTGCACTGAGTGTGTCACAGGGGAGTTGTCTTTTTTTTTTTTCCCTTTTTTTTTTTTACCAAAATGAGGTGCCCCAGGGGAAAGTCAGCAGCTCGAAGCAGCCCCACCTGAGTGTGTCTTGGGAGGAAGCCTACTGCCTCATATTTTTTAAAAGGGGAAAAAAAAAATTATAATAATAGAGCCGAGCCAAAAATATCAAGCAGTTCATAGCTGTGAAAAAGCCAGGGAAAGCTGAGTCGCCGCCGGCCAGTGTTGTTCTTCCAAACAAGCTGACCACCCTCCCTTCATAACATTTTATTTATTAAAGCAAAATTGGCCCACTGGAATAAAATTATGCGCTATTCATATACATATGTATATCTATGAACGTATGGTTATTAATGGCTGTGTTTCCATCCAGCCACAAGTTCCCTGTAGATTTTTATTTGGAGGGAGGGTGAGCTACTGAATTCGTTAGTGAGGGAAAAATTTAAACGGTGTGGATGAGCTGGGGCAACAATTCGGTTATAACTCAGTTAAAGCTGTTATAATTCAGGTATAACTCGGTTATAACTCAGGAATAACTCGTTTTAAGCGTTATAATTCACATTTAATTCGCTGTAACTCAGCGCAGGCCGCGGGGCCGCTCTCGCACGCCGTTGCCGTGGCAACAGCGAGCTCTCCTCCCATTGGTCGGTGCCAGGCGCAGCAGCCAATCAGCGCCCGCCGTTCCGCCGCGGGCAAGATGGCGGCGGCGAGGCGCGGGCGGGCGGAGGAGCGGGGCCGCCAGCGGGGTTGGTTTTAAGGAATAAAAAAGGAATAAAATCAATGTAAATCGCTCCATCCCTGAGCAACTCCGTCCTTCTCCAGTCCTTCCAAGCACCCTTCTCACGCATTAAATAACCTTCAGGGTGAGCAGTCCCAGAAACACCCTCCTAAATAACGACAGAAATTGACCAAGCGCTGTAGAGGCTCAGGGCAGCAGAAGCAACACCTTCGCTATTCTCCACTATTTGCTTTTTTCTTTATTTCTTTTTTTTTTTAAATCCCCACTGTGTTAATTCCCATTTAAAGTCCCCCATATTTACCTTCGCTATTTTCCGCTATTTGCCTTTTTTTTTTTTAATCCCCACTGTGTTAATTCCCATTTTAAAGTCCCCCGTATTTACCTGCAGCACTGTCTAGACAGCTAATGAAATAGTAAGAGCCCAGTGGGTTTTCACAAGAATGTCAACAAAAAAAAAAAAAAAA
>VXBI01002477.1:67669-78881 GCA_013397375.1 Toxostoma redivivum
TTAGAAATAAATGAAATAGTAAAATAAATAAATTAAATAAATGAAATGATACAAATAAATGAAATAATAGAAATAAATGAAATGATACAAATAAATGAAATAATAAAAATAGATGAAATAATAAAAATAGATGAAATAATAAAATAAATTAAATAGTAGAATAAATAAATAAAATAAATGAAATAATAGAAATACATGAAATAATAAAAATAAGTGAAATGATACAAATAAATGAAATAAATAATAAAATAAATGAAATGATACAAATAAATGAAATAAATAATAAGATAAATTAAATAATACAAATAAATGAAATAATACATCCCTGCAGGGTCCCAGGCTCTCAGTGCCCTGGGCTGGGACAAGGGGGGTCAGGCACAGCTTGGAGGGACTTTTCCAACCCCAGTGATTCTGGCATTGTTAAATAGAGAAAAGAAAAATGTGGCTTTTCTTGCTATTTTTGATTTTGAAGGATTAATCAATGTGGCATTAAGATAAAAGTGCATCTGTGAGAGAGAACCTGACAAAAAAACTGGGATGTGTGGAGACACTCAGGATGCAAGTGGAGCAGGGATGAATTCCAGTCAGGAAAAGCTAACCCACAATGAAGGTGTCAGAAATCCAGAGTTTATCTAGGAGAGCCTTAACCTCAATCTCTGTCTGAGCATTAATCCCAGGGCCTAAACCCAGCTTAAGGCACTCCAGTCCAGGCTTTCATCATCTGAAATGGAGCTGGGGAGGGCAGGGTCAGCACTGAGGTTTGATACATCCAGGGATCTGTACATCAAGAATCCTAAAGGTTGGATATAACCAGAGATATGAAAGGTTGGATATAACCACGGATCTGAAAGGAAATAAAATCCAGCAGCACTGAGGTGCTTCTGGAGGTTTTGTCTCAAGAAAATTTCAGCAAATCCAAGAAATCAGAAATCCTTAGGGTCTGAGATCTTCCCCACCCTCCCAGGACATACAAATCCTTCAGGGATCTGAACATCCAGGAATCCTAAAGGTTGGATCTAACCACGGATCTGAAAGGTTGGATATAACCAGGGATCTGAAAGGCAATAAAATCCAGCAGCACTGAGGTGCTTCTGGAGGTTTTGTCTCAAGAAAATTTCAACAAATCCAAGAAACAGAACATCCTTAGGGTCTGAGATCCTCCCCACCCTCCCCAGAAGATGCAGATCCTGCAGGGATGTGTACATCCAGAATCCTAAAGGTTGGATATAACCAGGGATCTGAAAGGCAATAAAATCCAGCAGCACTGAGGTGCTTCTGGAGGTTTTGTCTCAAGAAAATTTCAGCAAATCCAAGCACTCAGAAATCCTTAGGGTCTGAGATCTTCCCCACCCTCCCCAGAAGATGCAGGTCCTGCAGGGGAGGGTGACCCACACATGAAAAGGGTCCTCCCCAACTCCTCTGGAGCTTCTTTGTTCTCCCTGCTCCAAGGGGGAAGAATCAGGGAACGGCCCAGACACAAAATGTTAATTGTGAAGCGATTTAATTGCATTACAGCCCTTATTAAACGAGGTACAGAACATAAGGGTGGCTCTGCTTCTATTCTGGATGCAGATATTATGGAAATTCCTGTCCCTGATGATGCCAATCTCGTGAACCCCCTCAGGTTTCTGAACAGTTTCCAAGCTGTCCCCCTTGCTCAGGGTGGAATTCTTTTAATTTTGTTCTGGTTTTGCAGTGGGGCCTGGTGAACCCCCCGTGTGTGTTTGGTGTGCTGCCCCTTCCTGCCAGCCAGGGGCTGCATCTGGCCCTGGGTTTTTTTGGCTGCTGGAAGAAAAGTTTGTTTCTGAGGTGAAAAATTTGCCTTTTAAATTTCTGCACAGTTCATACCCAGATTATAATTCATAGCCAGGGCTGAATACCAAATAACCCTGCTCCTCATTTCCACAAATATCCTGGAAGGCAGAGAGGGAGGGAGGGAAAACACTGGCCCAGCTCCAGCGCTGTCCCCAAATCAATGGCATTTATGGAAAGGTTGGATTTGGCCTCTTCCACCTTTCATTTCAAGCTCTCAGATTAACAGAATATAAATATTGCATGATGCCCCAGAGCTGCCCCAGCAAATGGCTCCAAGATGCATCTTTCCTCCTTGAACAAGGCAAATATTGTGGAATGGAGGCTCCAGGAGAAAGACTGGAAAAGCTGTTAGTGACTGCTCCTGGTGTGTGCTCCAGGGTGCTTGTGGAGACTAAAACTTGGAGGAGAAACTCCCCACATGAACCAGAAACTCTTTTTTTGGCACTGCCAGAACAATCCACAGTTGCCTTTTCCATGATGCATCATTAAAAAGGTTTCGTCAGGCTTAGTCCTGCTGGTTCCACGCTGTCTGTTATCCCAAAAACTTTCCATAACAAAGGGAAGGAAGGAAATGTGAGCTTTATTGGAAGGGAGATAAACTGGCTGGAAATTGGGCTGAAGAGTTTTCAATGCAGTGGAACAAGGCTTGCCATCTCCTGGGAGTTATGGCTTATTCCTGCTCTGTTCCCTGTTTTCCAGAGGTATGGGAGCAGCTCTGAGTCTTTAATTATTAATTAATCACCTTAATGAGACCCAGGAGTGCTCCATGGTGATTCCTGTTGGGATGCCAAACAAAGAGATTTGTCCTGGCAAACCCCACCCCACCATCCCTGCCCTTCCATGCCCAAATAGTGACCAAGCTCAGCTTTCACTTCCATTTTGGAATTGTCACTTTCTGGGATTGAAATTTTGGGATAAAACACCGAGATTTCAGCTGAATCCCTCGGGATGCCAAGCTCTGCTCCTTTAGGATCCCCGTGGTGTGGAACACGTGGTTGTGATTTCTGCACCAGTGCTGGAGCTGCCGTTCCTGTGTCATTTTCCTGGCACATCATTAATAAACTGGGAATTTCATCCCTGATTTCCACGGTGTCCTGCTGAAAACCACCTGGGTTTCACTTTTCAGCAGCACTGAGAGTGAATAAAAGAAGAAGAAGAGGGGGGTTGAGCGTGGTGGTTGTGTTTGAGCTGGGATCATCTCGATTGATCAGCTTGGAATGAGCATCCACGCTGGAAAAAACACGACTGGAAATTCAGGTGTGCAGGGCTTGTGGAGGGTTTTCCAGCATTATCTCCCCAGGTTTCACTAACCAGGATCCTGCCCAAATCTTTGGTGCCTCCATGGGATGTGCACTGATCCTTTATTATCCATGGAGAACAATTTATCCCCTTCTCTAGCAGCATTCCCTGAATTTCAAGGCCCTGTGTGTGTTCTTCCTGTTTTCCCTTCCTCTGGCTGATGAACTCCAGTTCCTCCCACTCTCCTGTGTCTCATTTCCCAAACCCCTGACCTGCTCTCACCCATCCAGATGATTTTTGGGATTGATCCTTTTCCAGAAGCTGGAACAGGAGGCTGCCTTTGCCAGCAGGTGTCACCATAAGAGAACAATAATTCCAATTCCAGCGTGGCTGTTCTGCAGGAAATGGGAATTCTGTCCCTGCAGTCATCCCTGCTCCACATCCCATGGAATCTCCTTTATTCCACAGTGACTTAGAATGTGGTTTAGAAAATTTAAAAGGCCTGGGGGAAAAAAAAATCAAGAGACTCCCAAGCAAAGGGAGCCACACTGAGATTGGAAAGGAGCTTGGCAAAATTATCAGTTTTTCATAAAATCAGGGATTTAAAGAAGTGGTGGCAGCAAGAAAGTGGGTGAGGATTTGGGATGGCAGAAGCCTCATTCTGGATCTGTGATCCATGGATTCTGGATCTTTGTTCCAGGGATTCTGGATCTGTGATCCATGGATTCTGGATCTTTGTTCCATGGATTCTGGATGTGTATTCCATTGATTCTGGATGTGGGTTCCATTGATTTCAGATCTGTGTTCCATTGATTCTGGATCTGGGTTTTATTGATTCTAGATCTGTGTTCCATTCATTCTGGATGTGTATTCCATGGATTCTGGATCTTTGTTCCATCAGTTCCTGGGACTGTGGCAGCAGGGAATTGGGAGGATTTGGGATGGCAGAGGCCTCATTCTGGATCTTTGTTCCATTGATTTTGGATCTGTGTTCCATGGATTCTGGATGTGTATTCCATTGATTCTGGCTCTGGGTTCCATTGATTTTGTATCTTTGTTCCATTGATTCTGGATCTGTGATCCAATCATTCTGGATGTGTATTCCATTGATTCTGGATCTTTGTTCTGTTCATTCTAGATCTGTGATCCATTCATTCTGGATCTTTGTTCCACTGATTTTGGATGTGCATTCCATTGGTTCTGGATTTTCCATCGATTCCTGGGGCTGCAGCAGCCAGGGCACCAGCAGCTTTTCCCCCTCTCCAAGTCCTGCGTGCCCTGAGCTGTGTTTGCTCCTCAGCCCCAGATATTTGCCCCAAAGCTCAGGGAATCCCTCCCAGCTGTGCTGGGGCCTCTCCCCGGGATTTCTCAGCACCTCAGGAGTGAAAATCTCCTCGTTCTGCTGCTCCCTTTGGCTTGCAGAGGGATTTCAGTCACACCCACAAGTGTCTGTCCAAAGGAGTGCCAGGAGAGCCTTGCACAAAAGTGGATTTTCCCCCAAATTTCATTATTTTCACGAGCTGTGACTGCAGAAGGGTTTTGGGGTGGTTCTGCCAGAATTAGTTGAATTTTTTTATTTTTTTTTTTAATTTTTTTGAATTTTTTTTTAATGTTTTTTGAATTTCTTTGGAGCCTGAGTGGCTGCAGGACAACCTGGATCCCTGGAACTGCCACGTGCCAGGGAAAGGGTCTGAGAAAGCATTTTTGGATTTCTCTTTTCTCTGGGAATCAAACCTGCTGCAAAGTGAAGATTACATGCAGCTCTTTATCTAAATACACCCCGTCCCCCCCTGCCCCCTCCCCAAAATAAAATAGCGTTGTTTGAAATTTCCAGGGAAGCTGAAGGCCTAAAGCATTGGGTGAGATGTAAATTTCTTAAAATATTTATCCATCCATAAGTGGCTACATATTTGACATTATTATAGGGTTTCTCAGTGTTCCATTTTATTAAAAAATATTTATTTGGTTTCTAAGATTACTGCTTCTCCGACCACAGAAAATTCAATTACCGAAAACTGCAGCTATCAAATTGGTTGAAAATAAATAGCCTTTTATCCAAACCTGGCATGGGCTGGTTTACTTTTAATACGGAGCCATAAAAAAAGAAGCTCTTTCCACCGAGAGCCCGTTGGTTACAGAGCCAAGGAATACTTTGCATCATCAGGTTTTATTTAAAATAAGGGAGGGAGGGGGGAGAAAAAAGTCGTTATGAGACTAATTAGCAGCTCGTTTTTCTCTTTTTTTTTTTTTTATTTTTGAATAAGCGACAGGAGATCTCTCAAAGCGTTTCTTTTGTTACGATAAATGAGTTTTGATTCGCGAGATAATTGAGTTTTGATTAGGAGATAAGTGGGTTTGGATTCAGGAGATACGCCGGGAACGATCCCGGATGTTTTCTGGATATCTCCTACCTGCGAGGTTTAAAACACGGAGTTTGGAAGTTATAAATAATAAATAATTGATTAACAATAGAAATTAATGCTGGAAGAGCGGCTGGAGGGTTTGTTCATTGTTTTATAAATAACAAATAATTGATTAACAATAGAAATTAATGCTGGAAGAGCGGCTGGAGGGTTTGTTCATTGTTTTTCATTGTTTTTCATCTCCACCAGCGCTGCCTGAAGACTTTATTAATGAGCTTTATTAATGAAGGAAGTGCGGATAAAGGATGTGCAGGGGAATTCTGCTCAGCCACAACCCCTCCCGCCCTAACAATGCTCCGGCAAAGACAAAATAAACCAGAAGGGAGCAAATTAAACCCAATATTTGCCATCCCCACCTGTGAACGAGCTGGGCTGTGAACTCCTGTGCTTTAATTTGTGGAACATCCAGGGCTGCCAAAATGCCATCGCTGCCACCCCGCATCTTTCAGCCGGGGGCCGGGGGGGCATCAAAGGCTGGAATGCGAAGCATCCCTGGCCTGGCAGCGCTAACAGGAGCTGTTGGCGCTGTCCCCACATCAAGGATGCTGCTGAGAGATGGGGATGCTCCAAAGAGAACCGCCACATCAAAGCTGGGGACAAAGGGAGATAACTCCCCCAAAAAATGCGGTGTGAGCAGGGGAGATGCCTGGCTGCCTGTGGGGTAGGGGTCCAGGTAAGCTGCGGGCTGAGGAGGGGAAAGCAGAACAAACAGCATTGTAAAATTATATTTTTTATTATTTTTTTTATTTTATTTTATTTTTTTAACCAGGATTTAAAATCTCGACGTTTCTGGCTTTGGAAAGATGTCTCAGCTCCCCGGAGGATCTATGGGATGGGTTAAAATATTCCCATGTAAAATAAAAAAAATATTCCCACTGGGCACACGGGGAGAATCACAGCTACATCCATTCCCTGGAAAACTGGAAGTGTTTTGTAGTTTTATTCCCTAAAAAAATTGGAAGTGTTCCCTAAAAATTGGAAGCATTTTCGTAGTTCCATTTCCTAAAAAACTGGAAGTGTTTTTTAGTTCCATTCCCTGGAAAACTGGAAATGTTTTGTAGTTCTATTTCCTAAAAAAACTGGAAGTGTTTTGTAGTTCCATTCCCTAAAAACTGAAAGCATTTTGTATTTCTATTCCCTTAAAATTGAAAGTGTTTTTGTAGTTCCATTCCCTGGAAAAGTGGAAGCGTTTTGTAGTTCTATTCACTAAAAAACTGGAAATGTTCTGTAGTTCCATTCCCTAAAAATTGAAAATGTTTTGTAGTCCCATTCTCTAAAAAACTGGAAGCATTTTGTAGTTCCATTCCCTGGAAAAGTGGAAGTGTTTTGTAGTTCTTCTCCCTAAAAAATTGGAAGTGTTCCCTAAAAACTGGAAATGTTTTGTAGTTCCATTCCCTGGCAAACTGGAAGTGTTTTTTAGTTGCTGTTTTCTGAGTTTTCTGTTTTTTGGGGGATCCCCTGGAGATCCTGGCCAGGGCTGCTGGTCCAGGCACAAGCAGGACCTTTTCCAACTGATTCCCTAAATCCCATCAGACAGAGCCTTCACCAGGGCTGAGCTCCAGGGAGATGAGGCTCAGGAAGGGTTTCAGGGAGGTTTGGTGAGGACAGGATGAAGAAAGCTGGCTGCTCCTGCCTGGATGTGGTTCTGCAGTCTGGGAATCTGGTTTGGTTTTTTCCTCCAAGATGTGTAAAAGTTCTTGTCTGGCAGTTCGTGTGCCTGAGCTGGAATCAATCTGAGCTCTTTAGTTTTCACTCTCAAGGTTGTTTATTCTTTTCTTATCTGGAATATTTTCTCTCAGCCCAGCCAGGTCTGTCTGGCAGGGCAGCCATGGCACACTCTCTGCCCTTCAGGGCACTGTTATCTTTTTATACTAAAAACTACCTACATGATGTTTACAATTATTTCCCAATTCCCATCATCTATGGTAGACAGTGAACTTCTACTCTAAACCAATCCCAAAGTGCAGCTCCACAATAGAAAATGGAGATGAAGAAGAAGAACAAAGAAAGACTAAACACGTGCTTTTTCCTCCATCTTGTGTTCTAAAATCCCCATGCCCAAAAATCCTACAATCTACATTTTCACTTTATGACAACACTACTTAAACTCCTGTGACTTTTAAGTTCTCCTCTAAAGCTGGTGATTTGTTCCAAGGGCTATAATCAACCCCACAGATGTTTTGGGATCATCCCAGGGTCTCAGAGCCCCTGACAGGGTCTCACAGCTCTGGATCCCAAAGGGATGTCCCAGACTCCGACACTGCAGGTCTGTGCACACATCCCGTTGTGCTCCACAGCCACTGAGTGTGACATGTGACATCCAGAGAGGCAGAGCAGAGCCCAGACCTGCACTTTAATTTTTCTGCACGGGGAGGAGAAGTGTCCCTGAGCTCAGAGCAGCAAGATAAAAACACCCCTGGCTTTTCCAGGAGCCCCCTGCTCCCTGCAGAGCTGCTGAAATCTGAAATGGACTCGGGGATAAAATGTACTGGAGGGATCTGTAATGGATCCTGCACTCAAAGCCAATGGAGCATGAGCTCAGCAATCAGCTGGCAGCCCATAAAATCTCCGTTACCTTTCTTTTCTTTTCCTTTTATTTTTTTTTTCCCTCTGGTTCTTAAAGTGATGGTGTGAGGGAAGCTGAAAGACTGGGAATTATGGGAGCAGCTCCAGATTTCTGTAGCAGATGGAAATAAAAGTTGCCATTTTCTGTTGGGCAGTGATGTCCTGCTCAGGCTGAGCCCAGCCCAAACTGCCAGCACTAAAACAACATCATTGCAGCAACCCCTGGAAGTGTGCTGCTCCAAAAACCTCCTGTATTTATATATATTTATATTTATTTATATATATTTTCAATGTCTGCTTCCAGATAACGTTGCTTTCCTCATTTTAAAAAACCCTGCCTTGAATAAAGAGCTTCTTTGGGAGCTTTTTAAAATGGGAGTTAGTGCTTAAAGCTGCCTTGGTAGCAGAGACCCTTCATGTTCCAGGGTTCCTACAAATAACACATTGACTGTGGCCCCACTTTATATTCTCACTAAATCAAGGTAAAGTTTTTTAAAGCCCAATTCATATTAAAAAATTTTCCTGCGGGTGTGAAGTGATTTTGACAGAGGCGCAGCTCACGCCGAGAACCCTCCAGACTTGTGGCTTCAGAGTGAAGAAGGGAAAAAATATAGCTTGGGGTGGGGACAGGAGGTAGAAATAGCTGAGAGGACCCTTTGGTCTTTAATTCATGTCAGAAGAGCCCCAGCTGTCACCCAGCACTTGTCCCAGATTTATGGATCATCTGTTTTGTTAATGCTCGTGGATCTCTTGCTGAACATAACCCTTCTGGAGGGGTTTTCTGGCTGATCAAAGGCTGCCCCAGTTATAAATGTCCCTGTGATAGCTTGAGGTTTTGCTGAGAAGAAGCTGCACTGATGGAAGGGTTCTTGGGGTTCTGACAAAGCCATATTTCTTCCCTGTATAGCTGCACTTTCATTTTCTATCGACTGAACAGAACCAGCTGAGGGATTTCTGACCATGTGGAGCGAGGCCATTTACCCACTCTCAGTACCACCTGAGGTATTGAACAGCCCCTTTTAAATATTTACAACATTTTTGTCTTGAATTGGCTCAAAATCGAGTTTTAGAGAGTTTATCCCTGTGTGCCTGCAGGTGGAGAAGACTGAAGGTTAAATGGAAATAAAGCAGAGCAGGATTTGAAGCTTGTGTAGCTCAGGATGTGACAAGTGGCTCTTCACCCTTCTGTCCCAATTTTTTCCAGTCTGAGGTTATTATATCAAAATAATAATTATTCTATTATTATTAATAATAATATTTATTATTGTTATTAAGTCAGCACTGCCAGGCACATGTGTGTCCTTCCCTCCCTGCATCCCCTGGGGGCTCAGGTGAGTTCTTCCCCTGCACCATTCCAGCAGCTCCTCAGCAGGGTCTGACACTGGGGATTGGACAAAACAGGGAATTTGGGATTGACTCTCCTCTCTTTTGTAAGCATGGCTTGTAAGAGGAAGGAGAAAAAAATGAAAAAAATGAAAATGAAAAAATTCCATGGGCAAATTGGATTTCTGAACTCCTAGGCTGGACAAAGCCCGGAGGTGTCTGGAGCTGAATGTTTGCCAGAAGCATCAAAATTACAAATATATCTAAATTACAAATACATCAAAATTACAAATATATCTAAATTACAAATGCATCAAAATTACAAATGCAGTGTCTCACATGTGCCCGAGCTGAGGAAGGATCATCCACCAGGGACTGAATTTTCAAATTGTGGAGTGCTTTGGGTTGGAAGGGACCTCCAAGATGATTTCATTCCACCCCTGCCACCTTCCACTACCCCAGGGTGCTCCAACCTGGCCGTGGACACTTCCAGGGATGGGGCAGACACAGCTCCTCTGGGATTCCAGGACACATCTGAGTTGTTTTTATTTTTAACTGCACCCCTGCCACAGAGAGAAGAAAAAAATCTCGAGGTTCCTTCAGCTTTTGGATGGGAGCTTTGCAAGGATGGGAGCTCGTGGGGCTAATCAGGAACATTCCCATCAGGAATATCCCTTGTCCTGGGGAATTNCCAAACTGCCAGCACTAAAACAACATCATTGCAGCAACCCCTGGAAGTGTGCTGCTCCAAAAACCTCCTGTATTTATATACATTTATATTTATTTATATATATTTTCAATGTCTGCTTCCAGATAACGTTGCTTTCCTCATTTTAAAAAACCCTGCCTTGAATAAAGAGCTTCTTTGGGAGCTTTTTAAAATGGGAGTTAGTGCTTAAAGCTGCCTTGGTAGCAGAGACCCTTCATGTTCCAGGGTTCCTACAAATAACACATTGACTGTGGCCCCACTTTATATTCTCACTAAATCAAGGTAAAGTTTTTTAAAGCCCAATTCATATTAAAAAATTTTCCTGCGGGTGTGAAGTGATTTTGACAGAGGCGCAGCTCACGCCGAGAACCCTCCAGACTTGTGGCTTCAGAGTGAAGAAGGGAAAAAATATAGCTTGGGGTGGGGACAGGAGGTAGAAATAGCTGAGAGGACCCTTTGGTCTTTAATTCATGTCAGAAGAGCCCCAGCTGTCACCCAGCACTTGTCCCAGATTTATGGATCATCTGTTTTGTTAATGCTCGTGGATCTCTTGCTGAACATAACCCTTCTGGAGGGGTTTTCTGGCTGATCAAAGGCTGCCCCAGTTATAAATGTCCCTGTGATAGCTTGAGGTTTTGCTGAGAAGAAGCTGCACTGATGGAAGGGTTCTTGGGGTTCTGACAAAGCCATATTTCTTCCCTGTATAGCTGCACTTTCATTTTCTATCGACTGAACAGAACCAGCTGAGGGATTTCTGACCATGTGGAGCGAGGCCATTTACCCACTCTCAGTACCACCTGAGGTATTGAACAGCCCCTTTTAAATATTTACAACATTTTTGTCTTGAATTGGCTCAAAATCGAGTTTTAGAGAGTTTATCCCTGTGTGCCTGCAGGTGGAGAAGACTGAAGGTTAAATGGAAATAAAGCAGAGCAGGATTTGAAGCTTGTGTAGCTCAGGATGTGACAAGTGGCTCTTCACCCTTCTGTCCCAATTTTTTCCAGTCTGAGGTTATTATATCAAAATAATAATTATTCTATTATTATTAATAATAATATTTATTATTGTTATTAAGTCAGCACTGCCAGGAACATGTGTGTCCTTCCCTCCCTGCACCCCCTGGGGGCTCCGGTGAGTT
>VXBI01002477.1:95743-119985 GCA_013397375.1 Toxostoma redivivum
AAAATAGAATAGAAAATAGAATAAAATAGAAAATAGAATAGAATAGAATAGAATAGAATAGAATAGAATAGAATAGAATAGAATAGAATAATTAATGATATTATTGCACTTTAATGATATTAAAGTGCCCAGACCTTTGCAAACTGTAAATAACTGATGGGTTGAACTCCTCTCACAATGAAATTATTTCAGAGCACCAGAACCCAGATTTGGAGCCCTGCAAAGGAGGAGAATGTCCAGCTCTTGCTCCTTTGGGACAAGAGGGATGCCTGTGGCACAGAGATGGATTTTCCAGCCCTTCCTGGAGGAGCTGGGGGTGCTGGGGTGCCCCTGAGGGTTTGTGGCTGTGTGGCACCTGCTCAGAGATGGGGACATCTCCTGTCCCCTCCGTGCCCTGCTCTGGCTCTCCTCTGGCTCCTGAGCTGCTGGGGGAATATTGAATTGTGGCTTTGCCTTTTTTTCTATCATTTCATCTGCAGGCAAAGGCTCCTGCACTCCAAATCCCAACTTCTTGCATTGTATGATGTGATGGAAATTAACACCTTAATATATGTATGAAAAACAGCCCCAATTAGATTTTTTTTTTCTTTTACTGTGTTTCCTGCTCCTTATGACTAAGTGTGGGTAATTATCTTGGCTCACTTTTTCCACTCCACCCATGCTTAGAGAAAACCTGTTGCAAGTTTTCTCGGGATTTTTGCTTTTTTTCCTCCCTCACTTCTCTTTTTTTTTTTTTTTTTTTTTTTTTCATTGAAGCCTCTCTAANCCTCTTCTCTTTTTTTTTTTTTTTTTTTTTTTTTTTTTTTTGTCCTGGTAACTTTGCTAATTAAAAGCTTTGCAAATTGTCATGTGTGATAATTCTTTTTATTCTGGTTTAGCAACCTAAAAGTAGAGATTTGAAATGCTTTCAAGAAGAAATTAAAGTGTCCAAACATGATTTTTTTTTTTAAATTTTGCTACAAAAATTACTTTTCCAAAAGCTTATAAAGAATATGCTCCTATGAAAGAAGATCAGAGCAAACAACAACAGAAAACTCTGAATTTTCTTGCCTCTAATTTGGTCCCAATTCTCTGGGATTCAGGACCTTGTCCCTGTTGTAGGATGGATCCAAACTCCATTCTCTGATGGAACTGGTGGGAAAATTCCGAGTTTTCCTAAATCCCTCCCACCTGTCCTTGAGAATGAAAAAATCAGGAATATTTTCTGCAGGGCTGCAGAGGGACATCCTTTCCCTGGGAAACTTCCCAAAGCTGCCAGGCCTGGCCCTCCCATTCATCCAGGATTATTTAAGGAAGTGGAAATCAGGGATCCTCCAAGATTTGGAGACAGATCCCTGCTTCCCTAAGATAATTAACCTTGGCCCATAATGAACATTAATTAATAGAGAAGGGCTTTGCCTTGACAAAACTTAAAATCCAACTTTCATTTCTGCAGAATTCTTTCTGCTGTTCTTCCTTCCACACATTGGTGTGACCTTTGCCATTCCTGCTTCCCAAATATTCCCAGCAGTAGGATTTACAGAGGGAAATCAGTTTTTACAGAGCAGAGAGAATTGTGAAACAGGGAAAGTGCCCTCCCCACACAATTCCTCAGGCAGAAATCCCTGTCTCTGAATTCCCTCCTTTTTCCCTTTGTTTTCACCCACAAACACCATCCATAACTCCCAGGAGGAATCCTGAGCACAAAGCAAAAAAAAAAAAAAAAAAACCTCTTTGAATTGATTTCAATCCCATTTTCCTGCCTGCAGACCCAGACCTTTGGAATATCCATTTTCCCACCTTTTGGAGAAAACCAGCAGTAAATTGTCAGATAATGCCCTGCATTCAGAGAACATTTCACACATAAATAGCAAAAAATATAAACAGTGACCTCCATGGATCAGCTGGAATGGGTCTCCCAGGCATTTTCTCCCGACCTCTGAAACATCCATAACTTTTTTTTCTTTTCTCTAATAAATGCATTTGCACTTCTTAAAGGATTTACTGTGTGGGTCTGCAGAGAGGTTTATTCTCTTCTGCTCTAATTTTGGCTCTTACAAGATTTAGGGATTTTAAATCTTTTTTTCCAAGGGTCACGGGGGTGTTAAATGGGAATCAATTGTCCCGTGGGGGTTGTACAGAGGTGACAAACCCAAATTATTTTAGTTTTCCCTTTTTGCTTCGTGAAAGGATGGATTCCAGAAGCATCAGGGAGGTGGGGAGGGGGAAAGGGCTGGGGAGGTTCTCAAAATGCTCCAGAAAGAAGAGCTGGAATTCAGCAGGGATTGGTGAATATGGAAATTGATTAATTTGCTGGAGGACCTGGAACAGCAAAGGCAGGAAAAAGCAGGGAATGACCCAGGTTTGGGAATGGAAAGGCAGGATGAGGAGCACAGAGGTTCTGAAGGGAGAGGGATCCTTGGAAGAGCTCAGGGCCGGGCTGGATGGGGCTTGGAGTGGCATTTCTGCAGGGCTGGAGCTGGGAATCACTGGGGGGCCTCCAAACCAAACCATTGCAGGATTCCATGGTTCCATGAGTCCAGGAGTCCATTATTCCAGGAGATTCCATGATTCCATTTCCGTTATTCCATGGTTCCATGATTGCATTAGTCCATGATTCCACTATTCCATTGTCCCATGAGTCCATTATTCCATACTTCCATAATTCCATAATTCCATGATTCCATGATTCCATGGCTCCATAATTCCATAATTCCACGATTCCACAATTCCACGATTCCATAATTCCATTATTCCACTATTCCATTATTCCACGGTTCCATGGCTCCATTATTCCATGATGCCATGGTTCCATAATTCAATAATTCCATAATTCCATGATTCCATGAGTCCACGATTCCATGGCTCCATGATTCCATAATTCCATGATTCCACGATTCCATGGCTCCATAATTCCATGATTCCATGAGTCCACGATTCCATGGCTCCATGATTCCATAATTCCATGATTCCACGATTCCATGATTCCATAATTCCATGGTTCCACAATTCCACGATTCCATGGCTCCATAATTCCATAATTCCACAATTCCATGATTCCATGGCTCCATAATTCCATGATTCCATGGCTCCATAATTCCATGATTCCATAATTCCACAGTTCCATGTCTCCAGGGCAGTGTGTGGCTCAGGACAGCAGCCAGGTGCTCTCTGCTCCCGGGCCCAGAACAATCCAGGGGGGATTCCAGGAGCTCTGGCAGTGTCTGCATCCCGTCAGGAACGGGAACAATTCCAAATGTATCCATTAATTATCACCCTGCTAACGAAGAGCGGCGCAGGGCTGGCACAGAGCCGTGCTCTGCTTGTCAGAGGGAACTGGGAGAGCAGAATCCAGGATCCCTGGGGCTGGGAGAGCTCTCCAAGGCCACCAAATCCCAGCCCAGAGCTCTGAGTGCCACCTCCAGCCCTGCTCGGACCCCTCCAGGGATGGGGACCCCAAACCCCCCTGGGCAGCCCCTTCCAAAAAACCAAAATCATCAAAATGATCTCGTTTTGTTCATGATTCATTTCTTTATCCAAAGATTTCTCACTTTCCAGATGTTTCTGGGAGTTTCCTGTCACAGCCATCACAATTTTTCCAAACATCTGTGGCCCCCTTGTCCCTGGCCCTGGGGCACAAGGAGCTGACTCGCCCAGGGCCAGGATGAGCTGCACATCAAAGCTCATCAATTCTGCAGTCAGTAATTAACAGTAATTAACTCTGACAAGTGCAAAGGCAGTACTTCTTTTCTGCAATTAATTATCAATCCAAGTTAGGACAAAATGGGAAAAAAACATCCCAAACACAACGTGGAGCTTCTGAGGAGGGTCTGGGACTTTTTAATATGCATTTAATGGATGAGTGAGGAGGAGATCTGGTGTTTATCTCCTTTTTTGTTGGAACTGGGAATGCTTCCTAAGGCATTTCCCTCTCAGCTTCTTCCTTTTGTCACCTTGGAATGTTGAGAGTTCAGGATGCTGAGACCTGGAAATGCTGAGACCTNATCAGGAGAGAACTGGGTGGGATTTGGGGGGATTTTCTGCCCCACCTGAGCAGGGGAAGCACTGGGAGCCCCCAGCAGTGCTCCTGGAGCAGGGATGAACCTCGGGTTTTCCTGAATTTTTCCTGAATTACCTCTGGCTGTCAGAGCCTTCCTGCTGCAGTCAGCAGGGACCTGTTGGGTCTCGCCTTCCACCAGAACAATTCCCACCAGCAAGGTTCAGGAGCAGGTTACAGACTGCCAGTCACCCGGAAAAACCACGCTCCCAACTGGAACGGGCTGGAGGCTCCTGCAGGAGGTGGCAGGGGACACCTTGGACAGGGGAGCACTTCCCCATCCATCCCTTTGTTCTGCCCCTTCCAGGCTCTGGCAGCAGGATCTGAGGGATCCAAGGGGGATTGCAGAGCCCCAGAGCTGGGAGCTGCTTGTGCCAGGCATCCCCAGGCAGTCTGCTCCACACTCAGGGAGGGAAAACAAAGGATTGGGGATGAGAAGGAAGCAATAAAAAAAGGATAGATGCTCATTCTGGTGGTCTTTTTCTCTCCTTTTAGTGATTGCTGCCATTTCCTGACAGCAGAATGTTCCTTGTGGCCATTGGCTGGAGGAAAAAAAAAATTTAAAAACTGGGGAAAACCAAGGTGAGGGTGGAATTTGATTCCCTAAAAAAGCCACGATGGCCAAAGCTGAATTCCTTCACCCAAAGCCTAAAGCAGGGAATCCCCAACATCACTCATGGCCATTCATGGCAGTGAAAAGTGGATTTTCTGGTGTAAAAATGTCACATTTGGGGTGTAATCCCACTGCTGCTGCCTGCTGGGGAGTGCCCCAATCCTGGAAAAATGAGTGTGACACAATCCAGGCCCTGCTTGGCACAGCCTGGCTGCTCTCCTTCCCAAGGAAAAATCCAGATCACCACGAGATGCAGGAGCAGATCCCAGGGCTGGGTCTCATTTGCTCCTGGTGCTGTTTATCCTTCCCTGCTGAAATTCTGGGAGCAGCTCAGAGTTAGGCCAGCCCTGACTGCTCAGGCTTTGGGGCTCTGTTGAATCAGGATGTGAAAAGTCAGCTGAGGGGAATAAAGCCTGACATGGGAACAAAGCTGTGCTGGGTGAGGCTCAAACAAACACAAATCTTCCTGAGAAGGGACCTGCCTTGTTCCAATTCTGATTGTTCTTCTGAAGTTGTCAAAATGATGATGAGGAATATTACAAATTATGGCTAATCTGTGATGGTGGGGGTTTTCTGGGATGGAATCAAGGTTACAGATCCCAGTTTATTGAATTTCTTCATTTTGGAATTGAGCTTATAGATCCCAATTTATTGAAATTCTTCATTTTGGAATCGAGGTTACAGATCCCAATTTATTGAACTTCTTCATTTTGGAATCGAGGTTACAGATCCCAATTTATTGAACTTCTTCATTTTGGAATCGAGGTTTCAGATCCCAATTTATTGAAATTCTTAATTTTGGAATTGAGCTTACAGATCCCAATTTATTGAACTTCTTCATTTTGAAATCAAGGTTACAGATCCCAGCTTATTTAATATCTTAATTTTAGATTCTTCAGTGTCCTTACAGTGCCAGCTGTAAAATATCTCCTCTTTCCAACAGCTGAGTTTCCTGAAGAGGCACAGAACCCCAGCCTGGTTTGGGTGGGAAGGGACCTAAATGTCACCTGATCCCACCCCTGCCATGGCAGGGACACCTTCCAGTGTTCCAGGGTGCTCCCAATGCCCAGCCTGGCCTGGGACAATTCCAGGGATATAAATAAATTCCTGAACCTAAAATTGATTTATTTTTATAAATTTCCTGCTGCTCTTGTCACCCAGATTTGCCCTGGTGGCCAAAGCACATCAGGAGCTGCTGAGCAAGAGCTGGGAAATCATTGATTTTCAGACCCCAAATTTCACCCTCTCTGCTATAAACCATAAATTATCATTTTCCTCCTTTTCTCTGCCTTTTCTCCTCCCTTTGCAGACTGTGAGGTGATTATAAACACACCATGCCAGCATTTGGAGGTTTATTTTTTTTTACTCTTCTCCCCAATTCAGGACACACCCTTTTCCTCCCTGCCTCCCACTCGATTTATTCCTATTTATTGTGGATTTCCACTCCAGCTAACGAGGGAAAATCATCCCAGAGAGCACCAGGGAATCCGTGGCCACCACTTCCAGCCTGCTCCAGGCTTTATCTCCCTGGCTGATCAGGAGAAAATGCTGCAAGGCAGCAAACCTGGCTCTTCCCTCCCTGTCCTGTTCAGACCTGCTGCTTTCTGCCCTGGCATTTGGGACAGATGTCAGGAGAAAAATATTCTTCAGGGAAGAGAGTCCTTAACCCCAGGGATTGCTGTGGAGAGGGATTCACCTCCAAAAATTCTCCTGCTCTGTAGGTGGCCAAGGAAAGGTGAAGATTTCAGGGTAAAGCTGAAAATGAGGAGACAAATCTGATTTTTTTTTTCCCTTTGGTCACTGTGGTGTGATAACAACAAACCCAACAAGCAGGGGACCTGTCCTGAGAGGTCCCAGTGTGACAAAGCCACTGCCTGGAACAGGGAATGTTTTATATCCCACATCTAAAAGCAATCCCTGGCTTCCAGAAGAGTCCCTGTGGTTTTTTTTCTCAGTAATTCCCAGGGTTCGGAAGGTGCCCAGGGCTCTGCTGAGTGACTGGGATCACCCCAAGGAAAGGGAGCAAAAAATCAGCATTTTTGGTTTTAGGACAAATCCCTCCCAATCAGTTCTGCCTCAGCCTGGAAGTTCATGGAAATGTCTCCCCTGAGCCAAAAAAATCCTAAAATGAGATAGGAGGGAGCTCATAGCTCACAAGAGTGAAATCTGAAATTCTCTTTCCCTGGCAATGCTTGAACTCCAGGGTGTTCCCTGTCCCATGAACTCCCAAGGGAGAATTATCCAATTTTGGGAGGGCACTCGCAGCTAATAAACGAGAAGAGATCAATAAATAATGCTTCCCTAGGCAATTAAAGATAAATAAATAATTCTCCCCTCCCCTTCCACCTAATCAGGACCCACAACTGACAGAAAATTCTGTTTTTGTGGTGGAAATCCCAGAGCAGCTGGGTTTGTTTATCCCTGAAAGGACTCAGCACTGCTGCTTTTATCTTTCAACCTTCCATTTTTCCATATTTGATATTTTTGTGGTCAAAACTCCAAGAGGCAAGGGGGGAAAATCCAAACAAAGGCAGAGATGAGCAAAAAGCAATAAATGCAACACAGAACCCTCACCCTGGGGTTTGCTGCTGCTGAAAATGCAGAAGGAAAAAGGGAAATATTCCCAGTCTTGTTGGAAAGCTCGGGAATTATTTAAAATGCATCAGGATAATGATAATTTTGGATTTTTGGATGGCAATGTGGAATTTGGGGGGACAAACGTGGTGCTTGTCAGAGCTCTGCTTGCTGGGACACGTTCCCTGTATTGGTGGTTATTAGAGTAATTAAGCTAATTGTGGCAGGGCAGGGGGGAGCTGAGGAAACCCCAGACATTGTCCTGCCCCAGAGCTGAGCTGTGCTTGGAGAGGGCCTGGAAAACACCAACATCTGGAAGGGTCATCAGGAACCCTGCAGGAATTATTGCAGAAACTCAGAGCTCTGCAGCTCAGAGCTACTGAGAGGGTTTTAATGTCCTCAACCACAGTGAAACTGAAAGGGAAAAATGAATTTAATCAAAAAATAGCCACCAGGATGGGCATGGAAAAAAAAGGGAAAAGCAGAAATTTCAGTTCTGTGATTCTGAGATCTCCTTCTGGATCTCCTTCCAGTGCAAATTCAGAGGGAAAATAGGAAAACTTCAGCACTTAAAGCTGGTGGGTGCTTCGAAACATTTTGGATGTTTTTGGGTTTAACTGGCTGGTGAATGTCAAGTGGATCCATGGCAGGATGAGAGCTCAGGCTTGGGTGCTGTTGTACATTGATTTTACAGGTTGGAACTGTAAAAAAAACTAAAAAAAAAAAAATGTAAATCAGAAATAACAGATTTTGGGGTTTTTGTGAGGGGGCAAATCAGGAATAAAAGATTTTGAGGTTTTTGTCAGGGTACAAATCAGGAATAGCAGATTTTGGGTTTTTGTGAGGATGTAAATCAGGAATAAAATATTTTGGGTTTTTGTGAGGGTGCAAATCAGGAATAACAGATTTTGAGTTTTTGTGAGGATAGAAATCAGGAATAAAATATTTTGAGTTTTTGTGAGGGTGCAAATCAAGAATAACACATTTTCAGTTTCTGTGAGGGTGTAAATTAGGAATAAAAGATTTTGGGTTTTTGTGAAGATGCAAATCAGGAATAACAGATCTTGGGTTTTTATGAGGATATAAACCAGGAATAAAATATTTTGGTTTTATGTGAAGATGTAAACCAGGGATAAAATACTTTGAGTTTTAGTGAAGATGTAAATCAGGAATAACAAATTTGGGGGTTTTGTGATAGTGTAAATCAATAATAACAGATTTTGAGTTTTTGTGAGGATACAGACCATGAATAGCAGATTTTGGGGTGACTCTCAAGGATCCAGTTGTGTTTCAGGATTTCCTCCTCACACCCAGTGGGAGGGTGATTTTTAAATTCCTTTCCAGCCCAAACCATTCCACGATTCCACTGACCTCTGGTGCTCCTAAAAGCCCTGAAAAATGGAATATCTGCTGGTGGGGGAGCAGAGGCAGCGCAGGGGGACACCAATTAAATTAAAGCAATTAAAGCACCCCAATTAAAGCTGTTGACAAAGCTCCCTCCTGGCCAGCTGCCACCCCAAGCAGGCTGGGGAAGGTGGGGGTGCTTTATCAGAGCCACATCTCTCCCAGTTTCATCATCTCCTCCTTTCAGGAAGAGAAACCAGCAGCAGAATGATTTCTGCTCCAGATCATTCCTTGCTGCATCCCAAAGTGATTTCCTGCAGCCTGGGCTCCCCAAAAATGGGATTGTGGGAAGCAAAAAAATCTCACAAAAAATAAAAATAAAATTTAAAAAGAAGAACAACAGTAAAATATTGAGCTGGGGAAAGAGTAGAAATCTGTCCTGGAGGTGCCTTTGGTTCCAGCAATAATAATCCCTGTTATTTGTTATGTGTTAATTAACACCTAATTATCTTCTGGAGGTTAAATTGATTCAGGGTTTCTTGCAGGGTTGGAAATGATCTCTGGTGTGGTTTGCAGGGAGCTGGGCTGGCCCTGGGATTTGTCCTGGCTTCCTTTGGGATCTTGGGCTGGATTTTTGCAGATCCATGGGGTGGCTGCTCCTGAACCTCCTACAGGGCAGGAAAATCTTAATCCTCACCCTTTAATCCTGCCAGGGTGAGGAATCAGGAGGGATTCCCAAGGATTGAGGCACAGATAAATCCATGTGCTCTTACCAAGCAGCCTGGAATAGAATTACAAGAGTTTTATAAAAAAGAATTAAAGGAAAATAAATGAAAGAAACATTAATTTTCCTGTTCCCTCCCCATCTCCATCAGTTTGTTCCTCACAATTCTCTCTCCCCAGCCTGGGGATGGGATGTAAGTGTGATTTATCCAGGCTGGGAATTCCCAGAGCTGACCCTCTGCTCCTTGGCACTGTTGATCCATCAAATCCTTGATGAGCTCCCAACGCTTTTCCTGAAGATTATTTGGCTGCAGATCTGTGTTGAGAGATGGAAGAGGATACCCAGGGTTCAAAGCTGAGGAAAACAGAGCCCAGGGAAATAGGGAGAACACATTGTCCATTTTTAATTCTGCTTGGGAAGCTCCAGGAGCCTGTCTGGGTGCCCCAGGTTTTGGTTTTTTTTTTATTTATTCTATCGTGTTAGGCCAAAGCAACACCCCAGAAATCATCCCCTCATCCTGAGCCACTGCACTCTCATCCCATATTTTGTCTGCTCCCATCTTTTCCTGACTTTTACTGCACAGCTGATGGAGAGTGTGGGATTGCTGCCTGCACAGAGGACAGCTTCAAAACTGAGCAGGACTTTTTCCCCATGAATGAAACATAAACCTGAAACTGCAGCACTTGCCTTGTTATCACTGCTTTTTTTTTTTTCTCTATGCACAAGTCTGGACATGGTTTTCCACTCAGAGCTTCCACATTTGTCTGGTGATTTAATTTCTCCCAGGATATAAAAAAATACAAAAAAAAATACAAAAAAAAAAACCGCCCAAAAAAACAAAACTAAAACAAAAAACCAACCAAAAAAACAAACAAACAAACAAAAAAACCAATCTCAATGCTTTTCAAGTGTTCCCAAGCACCCTCCTGCTGCCAGCCAGGAAAACAAGAGCTGGACTGGAATATTCCAGGAGAGATTTTCTCTAAGGAAAGGAAATGTGTGAAGGGGCTGATTGAAGCCATCCTCAGCATTGTTTGTGATTTATTTGCATTTTTTTGGAGGAATGAAGGTCAGGACTTGCTGCTGACTTCACCTGTGCAGGTGTCTGACCTGGCATGAAGGGGGGTGGACTCCTCCTGCCTTCCCTTCTTATTTTAGGGATACTCTGGCAAATGTTTCTTCTCCACCTTGGCCTGAGAGGGAGTTGGGTGCAAAACTGGAGTTCCAGGGAGGAAATTCCAGAGAATTCTCTCAGTTTTAGGAAGGCTCTGCCCTTCTCTCCAAGCATTTTCCTTTCAAGTGACAGCTTGGTCACAAGAAGCTAAAATTGACTCCAGCACTGCCATTCCTTCTTATTTCACACCCCTCTCCTGTATTTTAAAAAGAATTTAATTAACCCACCTGTCCCCTTATCACCCATCCTGTTTGCACTCACCTGTTTCCTATCTGCACTCAATCTGTTTTCATCTGTGTCTACTTAAATAATCATTAATCCAATTCCTTTAATTCCAGCTCGGAAAGGAACACAGTTTTACGTGTTTCCCCTCACTTGTTCTGTTCTGCACCTGGAGCTGTCTGGGGGGATTTTGGGGGTTGGGTTTTGGGGTTTTTCTTTGTCTATTTTGTGTTTTTGCCCCCGGGCAGTGATGGTGTCTCATTCAAACCTTCCCCTGCTGAAGGACAGCGAAAAGCTCGGCAAGAAGGAACAAGAGAGGAGCTTTTTGTGGTCGTGGCAGGCTGGGACCAGACCACCACGTGAGAAGAAAAGGGATCAAACCAGCTCTGATTTCACAGCCACAGCACCCCCCGGTTCCACAGTCCGGGGTTTTGACTCTGCCGGGCTGCTGGAGCTGGGGTTAAATTCAGCGCTGCCCTGGGGGTGCTTGCACATCCTGCAGGGATGCTCTGTGCTCCAGGAGGGGCACGATGGGCGCTGGGATTCCTGATCCTGTCCCCTCAGCAGGGTCCCAGTGCCAGCAGGAGAACAGAGGGATGGGATTTGGGACAGGAGGAATTCCTGATCCTGTCCCCTGGTTTGTGTCCCAATGTCAGGAACAGAGGGCTGGGATTTGGGACAGGAGGAATTCCTGATCCTGTCCCCTGGTTTGTGTCCCAATGTCAGGAACAAAGGGCTGGGATTTGGGACAGGAGGAATTCCTGATCCTGTCCCCTGGTTTGTGTCCCAATGTCAGGAACAAAGGGCTGGGATTTGGGACAGGAGGAATTCCTGATCCTGTCCCCTGGTTTGTGTCCCAATGTCAGGAACAAAGGGCTGGGATTTGGGACAGGAGGAATTCCTGATCCTGTCCCCTGGTTTGTGTCCCAATGTCAGGAACAAAGGGCTGGGATTTGGGACAGGAGGAATTCCTGATCCTGTCCCCTGGTTTGTGTCCCAATGTCAGGAACAAAGGGCTGGGATTTGGGACAGGAGGAATTCCTGATCCTGTCCCCTGGTTTGTGTCCCAATGTCAGGAACAAAGGGCTGGGATTTGGGACAGGAGGAATTCCTGATCCTGTCCCCTGGTTTGTGTCCCAATGTCAGGAACAAAGGGCTGGGATTTGGGACAGGAGGAATTCCTGATCCTGTCCCCTGGTTTGTGTCCCAATGTCAGGAACAAAGGGCTGGGATTTGGGACAGGAGGAATTCCTGATCCTGTCCCCTGAGCCGTGTCCCAATTCCAGGGACAGAGGGATGGGATTTGGGACAGGAGGAATTCCTGATCCTGTCCCTTGGGCAGTGTCCCAGTGTGAGGAACAAAGGGCTGGGATTTGGGACAGGAGGAATTCCTGATCCTGTCCCCTCAGCAGGGTCCCAGTGCCAGCAGGAGAACAGAGGGATGGGATTTGGGACAAGAGAAATTCCTGATTCTGTCCCCTGGTTTGTGTCCCAATGTCAGGAACAGAGGGCTGGGATTTGGGACAGGAGGAATTCCTGATCCTGTCCCCTGAGCCGTGTCCCAATTCCAGGGACAGAGTGATGGGATTTGGGACAAGAGAAATTCCTGATTCTGTCCCCTGGTTTGTGTCCCAATGTCAGGAACAGAAAGCTGGGATTTAGGACATGGAGCCAGGTGGAATTCCTGCTCCTGTCCCCTGGGCAGTGTCCCAGTTCCAGGAAGAGAAGAGGAGGCTGCGATTTGGGACAGGGACCAGGAGAAATTCCTGTTCCTGTCCTCTGTGCAGTGTCCCAACACTAGGAACAGAGGGATGGGATTTGGGACAGGAGGAATTCCTGCTCCTGTCCACCATGAACAAAGGACTGGGATTTGGGATGGGATCCAGGCTGGGCAGTGGAATTCCTGCTTGGTGCCTATTATTTTTGCCATTTTTTTGTACATATTCTCTGTATTCTTTGCACACCTATTTGGAGCTCTGCAGCTCCTTATTGCACCCATAGCTGGTTTTTCCAGTAGTTTTCCTTGTCCTTTCCCTAGGCAGAAACAAAAAAATAAATCCCATTCTAAGGGCCCTTATCCTATCTTGGCTCTCCCTGGCTACCAAGGTTGAGAACAACTCAGACAAATCTTAATCAAGAAATTACAGCTGGTACCAAAGGGGGGACTCCAAAGGGCAGAATTCCCTCATCACTCTGCCTCTAATTGGGAATTCTTGTCAAATATGCTAATTCACCAAACCTATAAAACTTTATTTATCCCGTGGGGGGTGAGCTTTTGTTGAAAATTTTCCATATCTGCCCCTGGAGGGCTCCAATAAAGATCCACCTTTTCATTCCATCCTACACTCGTGTTGTCTCCACTGGGTGTTGTTCCATTTTGAGGTTGAAAAAGGCATCAGGTCCCTCCCTGTGCCTCAGTGTCCCTGGGAGAGGGGACAGTGACACACAGCAGGAGTGGGTCGTTCCAGCACAGTTCTGTCCCTCTCATCTTCCTTTCACTTAAAACCAAAATCCTTCCCGGTTTAGCAGAGGCAGAGCCCTTTAACATCACAGAATTCCCAGAGGAGCTGTGGCTGTCCCATCCCTGCAGTGCCCCAGGCCAGCCTGGATGGGCTTTGGAGCTGTGCTGGCACCTTCAGGGAGAGCTTTCCCCTCCTCACAACGAGCTCTCTGCCTCCCCACAGCCCCAGCACTGCTTTTTCCCCTCTCCTCAGGCTTTGGGAATGCTGAAACCCTTGGTGAGAGCAGCCTTACAACGACAGAGGAACTCTGCTCACATTTTCCTATTTCATTTTCTTCACCCTCCCCAAAATCTTTTATCATTTTGTGAGGTGGCTCCAAAATCTTTATAATTTTTTGAGGTGGCTCCAAAATCTTTTATCATTTTGTGAGGTGGCTCCAAAATCTTTATAATTTTTGAGGTGGCTCCAAAATCTTTTATCATTTTTGTGAGGTGGCTTCAGAATCTTTATCATTTTGTGAGTTGGCTCCAGAATCTTTTATCATTTTGTGAGGTGGCTCCAAAATATTTTATCATTTTTTAAGGTGGCTCCAGAATCTTTTATTATTTTGTGAGGTGGCCCCAAAATCTTTTATCATTTTCTGAGGTGTCCCTGCCACGGCTTTAAAATCCACCCCAAGCCATTCCATAATTCCATGATTAATGTTCCTTGTGCTTCCCAGCTGGAAGAACCAACCAGCCCTACCTCGAGCTGCTGCTGCTCCTGCTGGAATCCCATTCAAGTGATTTTCCATGAAAGGAGGAGCTGTTGTTAACTGGGATCAATATTCCAGGTTATTTGTTTGTATTTCTGCTCCACTGATCGACAGGAAATGCCCAGAGCATCCTCACCCTCCTATAATCGTGTGTTTGATGTGGGGTTTATAACCTAAATCTATTTTCCCTCTTTTTATTCCAAAGCTTAAAAATTCTGCCCCCAGGGGTGAGGCCATAAAGGTGGACAATAAACAGCATTCCAGGGAAATCCCTCAGTCCTGATAATGTAAATAATATTTACTGGGACATCTAGTGGAAGAACAACTCAGTGCAAATCCCAGTCCTTATCTCTGCTGGGGGCTGGAAATCTGCAAACACTTCCAATTTGGGCTGGAAAATCCTCACTGTCCAAGGAATCCCAACAGCAGCAAAGCTGGTGTGAATTGCTTTCATTTCATTTTAAATGTCATTCCACAAAATCTCTGCTGGGTTTGAACTGGTAAAGATTTAAAAAAAAAAAAGCAAAGTAAAAGTTTTGAGAAACCCATCATAATTATTTTTCCAAAATTGGAAGAAACTAATGAAAACCTATAAGGTGGAGAATGTTCTTTCTATTTTTTTTGGCCTCGACTGAAACCTCATTTGCAGATTGAAGTGATAATGAAGTAAATAAGGGAAATGACGAAATTGTTTTGGAAAGAAGAGCCTCCCTTTGGCTCCCCTTTGGGCAGCACTGCTGGCAGGAGGTGCCAGGCACAGCCAGGGCTCCCTGGAGCCTCCAGGATGAAGGGGAAGGATCATTTTTGTGCTGCTGCTGTGCCCAAGTGCTCCCAGAGGAACCTGGAGAGCCCCAGATTTGTGCAAAAAAAAAAAATGCATCTCTTGTTCTTTGCTGTGAAAACAAAGGGAAAAGGAATATTTGTGTCTGGCTGAGGCACTGAGAAAGGAGAAGCAGGGGTGGGGGAGAGGAGAGCAGGGCTCTGTCCCAGCTCCTCCAGACTCACTCAAATTCTTTATTTTTTCTTTTTTTCTTTTTTTTTCTTTATNGCTCCAATAAAGATCCACCTTTTCATTCCATCCTACACTCGTGTTGTCTCCACTGGGTGTTGTTCCATTTTGAGGTTGAAAAAGGCATCAGGTCCCTCCCTGTGCCTCAGTGTCCCTGGGAGAGGGGACAGTGACACACAGCAGGAGTGGGTCGTTCCAGCACAGTTCTGTCCCTCTCATCTTCCTTTCACTTAAAACCAAAATCCTTCCCGGTTTAGCAGAGGCAGAGCCCTTTAACATCACAGAATTCCCAGAGGAGCTGTGGCTGTCCCATCCCTGCAGTGCCCCAGGCCAGCCTGGATGGGCTTTGGAGCTGTGCTGGCACCTTCAGGGAGAGCTTTCCCCTCCTCACAACGAGCTCTCTGCCTCCCCACAGCCCCAGCACTGCTTTTTCCCCTCTCCTCAGGCTTTGGGAATGCTGAAACCCTTGGTGAGAGCAGCCTTACAACGACAGAGGAACTCTGCTCACATTTTCCTATTTCATTTTCTTCACCCTCCCCAAAATCTTTTATCATTTTGTGAGGTGGCTCCAAAATCTTTATAATTTTTNTTACTGGGACATCTAGTGGAAGAACAACTCAGTGCAAATCCCAGTCCTTATCTCTGCTGGGGGCTGGAAATCTGCAAACACTTCCAATTTGGGCTGGAAAATCCTCACTGTCCAAGGAATCCCAACAGCAGCAAAGCTGGTGTGAATTGCTTTCATTTCATTTTAAATGTCATTCCACAAAATCTCTGCTGGGTTTGAACTGGTAAAGATTTAAAAAAAAAAAAGCAAAGTAAAAGTTTTGAGAAACCCATCATAATTATTTTTCCAAAATTGGAAGAAACTAATGAAAACCTATAAGGTGGAGAATGTTCTTTCTATTTTTTTTGGCCTCGACTGAAACCTCATTTGCAGATTGAAGTGATAATGAAGTAAATAAGGGAAATGACGAAATTGTTTTGGAAAGAAGAGCCTCCCTTTGGCTCCCCTTTGGGCAGCACTGCTGGCAGGAGGTGCCAGGCACAGCCAGGGCTCCCTGGAGCCTCCAGGATGAAGGGGAAGGATCATTTTTGTGCTGCTGCTGTGCCCAAGTGCTCCCAGAGGAACCTGGAGAGCCCCAGATTTGTGCAAAAAAAAAAAATGCATCTCTTGTTCTTTGCTGTGAAAACAAAGGGAAAAGGAATATTTGTGTCTGGCTGAGGCACTGAGAAAGGAGAAGCAGGGGTGGGGGAGAGGAGAGCAGGGCTCTGTCCCAGCTCCTCCAGACTCACTCAAATTCTTTATTTTTTCTTTTTTTCTTTTTTTTTCTTTATCTTTTCTTTATTTTTCAGATTTCACTTGCTCCATTTTGCTCTTCCCATCTCTGGGATGGTCATGCCTGGGCAGCTCTCCTGGGCCATCTCTGGAAGGTTCAAGGAAAGGAAATACAAGAACTGAGAGGGTTTTGTTGTTTTTGTGTTTTGGTTAAGCCTTGCTGGGTGCTTGTCCCAATTTACCCAGCACCCCTGGGATGTGTCTGGGATCACCTGGGATGTTTCCTCTCCCCATTCCCTCCATTCACATCCTCAGGCCAGGTGGGATGGGGCAATTCCTGCCACATTCCCCAGGGGGACATTGGCCAGGGCACCACCAAACCCTCAGGGATCCTTGGAGGCGTTTCCAGGGACAAGATGAAGAAATCAGGAATTCCTGATGGAATTGCAGAGCTGTTCTGGAAGCACAGGGACACCCAAGGACCCATTAACCAAAGAGTCCTTGGTTAATTTTTAATTTTAATTAATAAAGGTCAGAGGGACCCAACAATTCCTTGCAGGGGTTTTCAGGGACAAGATGAAGAAATCAGGAATTGCAGAGCTGTTCTGGAAGCACAGGGACACCCAAGGACCCGTTTACCAAAGAGTCCTTGGTTAATTTTTAATTTTTAATTTAAATTAATAAAGGTCCGAGGAACCCAACAATTCCTTGCAGGGGTTTTCAGGGACAAGATGAAGAAATCAGGAATTCCTGATGGAATTGCAGAGCTGTTCTGGAAGCACAGGGACACCCAAGGACCCGTTTACCAAAGAGTCCTTGGTTAATTTTTAATTTTAATTAATAAAGGTCAGAGGGACCCAACAATTCCTTGCAGGGGTTTTCAGGGACAAGATGAAGAAATCAGGAATTCCTGATGGAATTGCAGCACAGGGAGATCCTTTAAGCAAAGCAGAGTTTAGCCAAGGTCGGAGCTCTCAGCTCCTGGATCAGCAATTCCCACCCTGGCTCCGAGGAGCTGATCTGGGAATTCTTGTTTCCCAGCTGCAGCCTGGCTGCTGGCAGCTCTGGGGACAAATGTGCTGCACCAGGATCCTTGCTGGCACCCTCCCAGGCTGCTCCCTTTGTCACCAGGCTGGAAAAGAGTGGGATCAGGCTCGCCCACAGACTCCCCTCTGGTGCCAGGGCTCACAGACGTTTCGAGTTAAAGCAAGAAACAGCCAGGAAAAATGTGCAGATGCTTAATTCTCTGCAGGATTTATAATATTACACGGTGAGCGTTTGCACCCTATACAATAAAACCATGTTGGCTTTACTACATATAAAAGAAAACAAAACAAAACAAAAAAAAAATCACAACTTTGACAGCAATTAGGGTGAATAGACATTTATTTTATCCTTTTACTAGCAGGACCAATTGTGATTTTATGCTCTGAAAAAGCTCATTTTAAAGTTTTATGTCTGAAGTGGCCTTGCCAAATCGAGCTTAATATTGTTACATTAAATGGATGGTAAAATGTGTTCCTAAAGCCCTGCATCCTGTAAAGGGGCTGCAGGCAGGGAGCTGCTCTAATGAGAGGCAGGGCCGGAGTCCCAGCCCTCGTGGCTGCTGCTGGAGGTGTTTGCCAGTCCCTGCCAGCATCATCTCCCTCCCCAGGCTGCCTTTGCCATCCCAGCTCCTGATCCTGGCCAGGCACAGCCCCAGCAGGGAGCCCAGAGTGCCTGGAGCTGTGCTGGCACCTTCAGGGAGAGCTTTCCCCTCCTCACAACGAGCTCTCTGCCTCCCCACAGCCCCAGCGCTGCTTTTTCCCCTCTCCTCAGGCTTTGGGAATGCTGAAACCCTTGGTGAGAGCAGCCTTACAACGACAGAGGAACTCTGCTCACATTTTCCTATTTCATTTTCTTCACCCTCCCCAAAATCTTTATAATTTTTTGAGGTGGCTCTAGAATCTTTTATCATTTTGTGAGTTGGCTCCAGAATCTTTCTCATTTTGTGAGGTGGCTCCAAAATCTTTTTTCATTTTATGAAGTGGCTCCAGAATTTTTATAATTTTATGAGGTGGCTCCAAAATCTTTATAATTTTGTGAAGTGGCTCCAGAATCTTTTATTATTTTGTGAAGTGGCTCCAAAATCTTTTATCATTTTGTGAGATGGCTCCAGAATCTTTATTATTTTGTGAGGTGGCCCCAGGTATGGAGGAGCTCTGTGCCCGTGGTGTTCAGATCCCTCCTGCTCACAGGGAATCCAGGTGATCCCACCCCCTCTGCACCCCATTTTTACCTGGGCCTCCAAATATTTGCTTTTTGCATGGTGAGTCAGGCATGGAGGGGCTGGAGAGTGTCCAGGGAAGGGAATTGGGCTGGAGAATTCCTGAGGGAGCTGGGAAGGGGCTCAGGCTGGAGGCTCAGGGGGGAGCTCCTGGCTCTGCACAACTCCCTGACAGCAGGAGGGGGTCAGGATCTGCTCCCAGGGTGGAGGAATGGGACGAGGACATGAGGAGGAATTTCCTCCTGGAAAAGGTGCCCAGGCATTGTCAGGGTGGTTTCAGCATCCCTGGAGGTGGCCAGGGAAGGGCTGGAGGTGGCACTGAGTGCCACCAGCTGGGGACTGGGGACTCGATGACCTTGGAGAGCTTCTCAGTGCTCCTGAGAGTGGGAAAGGGTCCTTGGGTCTCCCTGTGGTTCCAGAGCTGGGGTTCTGTGCCCAGGAATTGCTGCTGGCACTGCAGAGAGGAGCCAGGGACTGGGGAGGAAACGTCCCCAGCAGCTCTGAGCGGAGGGGCAGGAGGGATTAAAGGGCTTTCCTGCAGATTAAAATGCCAGGGCTCCTCAAACTGGTTCAGCAGTGCCCCAGCTCCGGTGGAAGGTGCCAAAATTCCCAAGTCCCTGCAAAGTTCAGCACTCCCAGAGGGCGTGGAGAGCTTCCCATGCACAGCCAGCCCCGTCCTCCCCGGATGGCAGCAGGAAACGAGGCTCAGAGGCTGGGAAGGGGTGATGATGGGGTAAAGCTGAGGGTGAGGGGTGGCCTGGGGGGCAGGGGAGTGCTGCAGGTTCTGGAAGCTCCCTGGAGACCTGGGCTGGGTTCTGGGGATTGTTTTTCAGCTCCTCCAAGCCTCTTGCTCAATAAAAAGCTGACATTTGAAATGGCAGGGCTGTGTGAGGAGGACAAAGCCAAGGAAAAGTTGTGTAAGGCTGGGCTGGAAATGCTCTGCTCCTGCTAAAGCTGAGCCTGCTGGGGAGGGATGCTTTACCAGGAGAAGGAGCTCACACTGGTGCTGGGCAGCTCACTGGGCCAGGAATTAATGCCAGATTCTGTTTTTTGTCATTTGGTTTTATTAATTATAAATATGGGGCTCCATGCTGCAAAAAAAACCCAAACCAGAACCCACAAATCCAACAAATCCACCCCAATATCAGTGAAATCCTTTGGGTTTCCCCACTAGACCCAGGGTGTTTTTACCAATATTTCAGCCCCCACCCTTCATTTCCATGAAATTCATGATCATGGATGAATTTTCCTCCAGTGGGAGGATGGATGAGGCATTTCCCCCTCCTGCCTGCCCTTACTAGATCTGGATTAGGCCAAGCTTTGCTGGACTCGCCTTGGGAAAATGCTGATCCTAAAAACTGAGCACATCCTTCCAGAGATCCCTGCACTGACAGCTGTGACACCCATCTATCCCTGCTCCCTAAAATCCCTCCAAGTTCACTCAGGAGACATTGTTCAGCCCCACAGAGGGTTTAATCTATCAAAATTCCTTTAATTGCAGCACAAACAGGCACTTCCGAGCAGTATTGACCAGGCTTTTCTTCCTCCGGGTTCCTGCTGAAAGCTTTCCTAGCTTTCCTAGGGAGGTGATTTCCAGCCTCTTTGTTCCATGGCACTTATTAAACAATTCTTTCTGACAGCCTTAAATGCAAACAGCGAGACTGCAGCAACTGGGAAATTAAAAATATATCGTTAATACAACGCCAAAGGCACTTTTTTCCTCCCCCATGAATGGTTTGACAGCATTTGCTGTTTAAAATGGAACTGTTCTTTAAACAAATCGTGTTTAGTTACTGACTTGTGTCATAAACCTCTGGTCAATCATTTAGGGGAAGGTCTTAAATGCGGGTTTAAATTCAATATTTATAACATTTGTTGTTAACAAATATATTTAATATTCCTATTTTGTTTATTAGGTTTTTCAGCTTGGAGAAAAGAAGGTTCCAGGGAGAGCTCAGAGCCCCTGGCAGGGCCTGGAAGGGCTCCAGGAGAGCTGGAGAGGGACTGGGGACAAGGGATGGAGGGACAGGACACAGGGAATGGCTCCCACTGCCAGAGGGCAGGGCTGGATGGGATTTTGGGAATTCCTGGGATGGAATTCCCAGAGAAGCTGTGGCTGCCCCTGGATCCCTGGAATGTCCAAGGCCAGGCTGGATGGGGTTGGAGCACCTGGGACAGTGGAACTGGGTGACTTTGAGGTCCCTTCCCACCCAAGCCATTCCATGATTCCATGGGTTAAAGCCACTCAATGATGCAGACTGGAGCTCCACGTCTCCCACATGGAATTAAAGCATCCCACTGAATCTGGGACTTGGCTGCTCGGTGTGGCTGCTCAGGAGGCTGAAAGCTGATCCAGAGCTCTGGGCTGATCAATTCCTCCCATTTTCCAGAGTCTGGGGTCAGTTTAATCCCATCACAGCTGAATTTGGGCAGAGCTTGTGTCCAGCAGGGGACACTTGGGGACAAATCTGCTCCATGCCCAGGCCATGGCATCCCTTGGGATCCCCTCCAGAGCAGCCCCAGGCAGTGCTGGGACTGGAAACCAGGATGAGCTCCGGGGGAATGAAGTGGGAAGGAAGAGCAGCGCTCTGCTCTGCTCCCACCGCCATCAAAGGTGGGTTCCCCCACAATCCATCACCCCTCTCCTCGGTGAGCACACCCAGCCGGCCCTTCCAGCCCTGCCACGTGTCTTTGCTTCCAAACATCATCTTCTATTCCAGACAGAGCCGTCAGCTTTCCCAGGGGAACGCTGTGGTGTTGGGCAAGAGGGAACGGGCCGGCATGGCGCTGCCAGCGGAGGTGGCAACGGGGAGAGCGCTGCCTTGGGAGGCTTGTGCAAGGTTTGTGTTCCAGGCACTGGGGAGCCTGGAGCCAGGCCAGTTTTCCAGCCTGCCAACTTCAGGAATAAAATCCACACTGGGGCGGGAAGGGAGAAACTCACGGCTGGGATCCAGCGGCGTTCCCGGGGCTAATGAGGGAATCCGCTGGCTGCGGGCGCAATTAGCAGCAAAGAAAATAAGAATGAACCAGTCTGGGCTGGAATGGCTTGCTTTGCCTCACACCTTGGTGACACTCCTTGAACTGAACACCTGCGGGGCGGTTTGGAGCCAATTCGGGAAGGTCTCCGCCCGGAATTCTGGTGGAGAGCTCCAAGGGCACGTTTGGGGATTGCAGCTACGGGCTGGCATGCTGCAGATCTGATGGCTCTGTGCAGATGGGATCAGGCTGTGGTTTATAAATAGACCTCCAGGTCCATGTGAAACAGAGGTGGCACCGAGGAGGAACCAGCAGGAAAAATGCAGCCGTGGTTTGCAGCCCATCTTTTAAAATCAAGGGTGAAATCTCCGGGTTGATTGGGGTGGGGGTGATGATTTCAGTGGAATGATCTTCATTGCCCAACCCTCACTTTCTCAGCTCATGAACTCATAAACACACGAAGATAAACACGTGTGAGTGCCTCTAAGTGCAGAGATACCATCCTGAGGCAGACCAGAAAACCCTAGCCCTGAATGAAGCTGAAAGCCCCAAATTTGGATGCTCATCCCCAGCACTGAGCACAGGCTGAGGCTGGATGTGCTGCTAATTTTGGTGCCTGGAGTGGAGTGGAAGGAACAAGTGCCAGATGTTGTTCTGTGCAGACTTGGTGTCACAAGGTGCTTCAGGGAGAGCACTCATTTGGGAGGGGCCTAAAATAATGAAATAACTGAATGTCACAGCGTTTTAGTTTATACAGGAGGAGAAGCTCTGGCAGCGTGAGTCAGGCCCTCTTCTAAGAATGACTAATATTATAAACAAATGGGAAGATAGAGGCACTAAACTCCCTTTTCTGACTGCACTCCTTAAAGGTCATAAAACCGATGGAGTTTTCCAGTTTCAGCTTTTCCCATCGACTTTGCTGAGCGGTATTCAGGTCATTGGGCCACTTCCCTTGGACACTGACCAATGCATCCTCAGCTTTATCCTAAATATAGCCGGTCTTTTTTTAGCATTGCTGGTTTTCCCACTTTTTTTTTTTTCTTTTTAATTTATTTTCCCACTTGACTCCCTCAAAGTGAGTTTAGTGCAGCAGGAAGGTGCCAGATGAGCATCACTGGAAAATGACATTGCAGGGCTGCTGTTGCTGCAGGAAGAGCAGGCTGTGTTTATCCACAGGCTCTGGCACCCAGGCTGGCTCCTGCAGCTCTCCACCAGCCTGCCTTGAGCCTGACCTGTGGAAACCAGGCTGGGCTCAACAGGCAGCCAGCAAAACCAGCAAATCCCCTGTGCTGGTGGCTTTGGAAGCCAGACAGTGCTCAGGCTGGAGCTGCAGCTCGCATGGCACCAGGAACTCCTCCTGCACAGCAGTCTGCACAGAAAAGCTGGGATTTGGCTTCTCCATCTCCTGCTGCTGAGGGATGAGGTGTTGGACACTCCTGGGAGGGTGGGGAGCAGCTGTGGCTGCCCCTGGATCCCTGGCAGTGCCCCAGGCCAGGCTGGACAGGGCTTGGAGCAGCCTGGGACAGTGGGAGGTGTCCCTGCCATTAAATGATCTTTGAGGCCCCTTCTAACCCAAACCATTCCATGTTTCCATGATTCCCTAAAAATGGAAGGATCTGTGTGAGACCCCCATGAGAGGGAGCTGGCACAACTCCATTTCCAGCTTCCCTCTGTGCTGTTGGCTTTGAAGTGGGCTTGAGGAGCAGCTTAAACCAGACAGGTGGCCTAGAGCTGGGCAGAGCTCAGTGAGCTGAATCTGAAAAAGCAATGGGGGCAGCCTGGGCTTGTCCCAGTTGCTCTGTATTTCCTTGGATCCTGTATTTTTTCATATTTTTCCATATTTCCTTGCTCCCCTGGATTCCTGGAGACTCCTCCTGCTGTGCTGAGCCCATTCCTGGAGCTGAGCTGCCCTGGAGACCCTCTGGGGTGCTCCTGTGCCACCTTCACAGCTTCCCACAACTCCCAGAGCCACGGGGCAAACCTGGTCCTGTAGCCCTGGCTAGGGCTGGAACCTCAGGGCTGAGTAATCAGGACTTTAATTAAATGGAAATCACTCTGCCCTGCTGTTTGTTGTGAAGTTTCATACCTGCTCTAATCTCTACAATTTGCTCCTAATAATTGCAATAATTGCAACTCCGTGTTTTGCAAAATGCAGGATGCGTTGTTCCAATGCATGGAAACCATCCCAGATCGACCCTGGCAGCTCCCAGCTTCCCCTTTTCCCTGTGCTTTCCTTTCTCTGGCTCGCTCCTGGCATGGTGCTTTGGAAACTGCAGGGTGTTCTTGTTAAAAACCAGCCCAGCAGGGTGTCCCCAGACATATTCCTGCCCGTGGTGTCCTGTAAATGCTGTCCCAGCGTGTTCCATCCTGCCCGAGGAAATAAAACTGCTGGGATGTTCTCCATGTCATCCCAGGGGACATCCAGGGACTCCTGACACCCACTGGGAAGAGCTGCACATCTGCAGAGAGCAATTTAACCCACCTAATTCTTTTTCACAGTGAGGGTTGGATGCTGAGCTCCAGCTCTGCTGGAGAAATATCAGAGATTTCTTCCTTCAGCCCTTGGGCCTTGTCCTCAACCATCCTGAACTCCCACCAAACAGCAAAAACCCAACAGGACACCAAAAACATTTCCACCCAGCCCTGTAACCTGCGAGAAGAAGGAGAAAAGGCCACTTTAAAGCTTGTTTTACAATTCTCTGTCTCCACTGGGTTTGTCCTTTGGATAGACAGATATTTGTCACTCTGTTATTGTTTTACAGTGTCAGCCCCAGACACTTAAGTATTGTTGGAATGCAGTGGGGGGGGG